>RJWM01002499.1:0-127841 GCA_004363535.1 Dasyprocta punctata | reverse complement strand
TAGTTCAGAGGTCAGTTAATCTGACAAGGCCATAAAGCTAATAAAAATTAAAGATCCAAAATTTGAACGTATTTATTTTTCCTCAAAGCTATGTCCTGCCCTACAGTGCCTTGTTTCATCAAAGAAATAGGATTATAATATGGAAATATTTATTCAAATGTGAATTCAGTCCAACTGGATTTTCTCAGACCAGGTGAAAGTTCTACATCTTATTTAAAGCATTGGGAAATTAATTTCAGAAGTGATCACCTAAGCTAAGAAGGGATACAATATCAATTATGAAATCAATAACCAAAGAACAGCATAAGTGTTGCTCATCCTTGAAAATTAATCAGTACCTTACAAAGTCATTCATCAGTACATTCATTAAACTAGTATATTTCCCTAAAATGTCTAAATTTCTGTGATCCCAGGAATAAAAGTGATAAGAGGAAGAACCATAAAACTAGCTGCAATATTTGCCCCAAGTCTAAAAATGTTGTAGTGATCCTAAATGAAAAATATATTTTGATTATTTACAGGGTTACATCGTTTTCTAATTATTGCATTTGTCTAAAGCTTATTTACCCAAGCCTGCAAAAATTACAATGCCCACATTTATATAAAACTGTTTTATGCTCCACAGCACCTAACATGACACTGAGTTGCACAGGCTGAGCTCAGAGTCTGAGGAATGGAGATGAATTTAGAAAATCTAGTCCAGGGCTGACTATCTTTCCTGTCAAATTTTGTTTCCAAGGTTTTATCCTGTTAATCCCTGCCACTGAGGACAGCACCAGCTTTTGTTATATTTCCAGATCTTTCCAAAAGGCCACATCCATGGGTATTCATCTTACCACATAATAGAGAGAAAAGTGGACTTTATTTTAAAATTAGATTTGCTCCATTTAGTGAATTTTTGTTAGAAAATGCACCTAAATTCACATAAATGGTGGGCTGAATCTGTGCCTGAGAAAGAGAAAGAGGGAAGGAGGGAGGGAAGTAAGGCGGGAGGAAGAGAGAGAAAGAGAGAAAGGAGGGCAACTGTGTGCTCACACTTGTGGGTGGTGAAGCATCTTCAGAGAGCCCTTCAGCTCCTCTGGAGGAGTGTACAGTCTGTGCCATGGAAACGGTGGTTACCATGGAAAGAAAGCGCTATTGTGACGAGCTGAAGAAATGTCTATGTAAAATTATCTTACCATTTACCTTACACTTTCCAGCATTTTAAGAAATATGACAGGATTAGAGCACAGTCCTCTGGGGAGTCTCAGTCCTCTCAATGATCTTCCAAAACAATCTAGAAATTGAGATGATAAACTGCGGGGCAGTGTGTACCTTGCTAAGGGGCTTGACAAGCAGTTAGGTGGAGAAATTGCCCACATCGTTTATCTATGGACTACACAGCACACTATTAAATATTTTCTTTTAAAACCTACAAAGTATTACAAATGAAGAGTAAACATGGATGAAATTAACTTAAAGCGAATGCTTCCCGACTTACTGAAATCAGAATTGATGTGTTTCATCTAACTTATCTGTTAATAGGCTTTCTTGATGCCCCCGTGTTACCATAATCTCCAAAGCACCGGACAAACCAGTACATTTGTTTATCTTTATCACTCTTTGCTTACTAAAGAACTTGCTTTTATTAAAGATATCAATCACCTGCACACAGCTTAATAGGCTGCGTGGTGCATAGCAGAGTAAAAAAAAAAAAGCAAAAAAGGGTAGAGGGTGAGAGCCTTGTTTTAACAAAGCCCCAAATGCATTAAAGAGGCAAAAAAAATAAGCTTTCTATAATATAATATAATATATTATGTATTATATATAATATATATATATATATATCAGACAACTTGATACCAAAATCAATTATCTAAAACATTTTGAACTGAGAAACAGGAGGCTTAAAATCATCATTGCCTCCACTCGACACTCAATTTTGTCGGGTTATTTTAATAAACAAGTCAAATGAGGCTAAGTAGAGACATGGAGTACATTTTGTGTCTCACAAGCAACTACTCTCACTTGCATAGGACAACCAGACATTTTTGCCTCTGCCCAGTCATGAAACCAGGAATCCAAAGGGGCGTAATGGGGGTGTGGTATCTGAGGGCCGCTGTCGGCCAACTCCCATATGAGGTTGTTGACAGGACGGTTATAGCTCACTATTCACATCACAGTGTGGGAGGGACACGCAGCAGCTTTGCTTCTGAAACTGCTCTCCTCTCCACAATCTCTCAGTGCAAGGAACATAATATCATATTTTATCTTGTCTTCTAGGATTAAAAATATTGATTGAAATTTTCATTGGAAGCTTTTCTTAAAAGACACTTTCTTCCAAACCTCTTCTTTCTACTCCATTGCGAGTCAGCTATTTTTCTTGCCAAAATTCAGGAAAGCAATTAGGCTCAAGGGTTTTATAAGCTGCACCAGTTCAGGGCGAATCTATTGAACTTGCTGAGAAATTCTTGTTCATTCACTGTGAAAATTTTGATGGTTTTATCCTTTCTTTTGATAACCACTTAGTTTTAGAAACCTGTGTCGCATATGTACTGCAGGATTTCAAGAAAGACTGTCCTAATTAAAGTGTTGTGATGTTCAAGGGGAAAGTACTAAACATATTCTTTTAATAGCTGCCATTTTCAAGTTCAAATATACACGAACAAGAATGAAGCTGGAATATAAGGGAAGTTAGCATGAGCAGTGATGGTTAGGAAAGCACATTAAGCCAATCTACACCTCAGGGTTTTTCAAATATCTCAGGAGTAAAAGAAAGATCCTCTATCTTCTATCAGATGTCCCTGTCACAGGTGATCATAGTCATGTTTCACAGAGAACATATGGCAATGTTTACAGCCATCAGGCAGATTTCATAGAGCTTCAACACCGTGTGTCCGCCAACTAGCCTTTCTGATTGCAGTTAATTAGAGAGGAGGTGGAAGGCATTTTTAAAATAATATTAAGGCATAGGGATGCTTAAAGTTCCCAGGCCTGTTTGTAAGAGTAGATGACAAGAGATATTGATATTAAAATTATAAGAAGTCAAGAGAATTGGATATTTTTCGTAAGTCTTTTCTAAGTGGTGAGGTCTAACATGGCTACAACTACAACAACAAAACAATGAAAGTGTTTATACGCAAAGAAGAGCAACACAATGAATCAGTCAAGATGTTACTTGGGAAAACTATAAAGGTAAGAAATGATTTGAGCATCCCTAAAGTACCTTTTCAGGGGAAAGATTCTATATCTAGCACAACTTCTTTATAGGTAGCAAATCTAAGATGCAGTGCATTCAACATAAAATTATACAGGGACCATTGAGTATGTGTTCCGGCCTAATTTGTGGTCTAACAATGCTGTTCTTTCTCTTTTTTTCATCCCAAAGTAAAATACAAAGAAAATAAGTCACAGGCTAAATATATAGTATGATTTAGTACTTCAGTTTTCAACACTCCCTTTTCAAATTTGCAAAGTTTCTTCCATAAGCACCTGGAAAAAAGGCTTGGCTATAGAGGGTTAATAAGAGAGTAAACTACACTCGTTTCCAAATGAAATGAAGTATTTAGTAATTCCTTTTTTCTTGCAGTTTACAAACCTCCCCCTGGAGAGTGGCACTGTAAGTGATTGTAAGATTATATGTTCGTGTGTGTATGTGTGCATGTGTGTGTTTACTATTCCATTTATTACAGAGACTTCTTCCTTCAGGCTCTTGAAAATCTGAGAACACATACATTAGTAATTGTGTCATTTTTTTCTCTGTTCTCAGATTTGCAGAAGGTAGACTCTAATGACATTAGGTAGGTCGAATGATGGCAATTTAATGGCCTGAACTCAGTCCACAGGTCCATCCTTGTGGTTGTATTGGGATCTGTTCTCATTGCTGTGACATGATGGGAAACACTAGCAGAGTCAGGACAGACAGCACTGCAGCGATGGAGACTGTGTCGAGGAGTCCAGGAGATGCCAACCCTACAGCCCCAGGAGCAGTTGTGAGGCTGCACTGATAACCCCTCAGTGACTCACTCTGCTACTCACACAGAGCCTTCCCTAGACTGCATTCTTCTGTTGTGCTCTCAGTCTGACATTGAGGACAGAGCAACAAGCCACATGGACCTGGCCCTTATGCGGACTATTGTTTTTTAGAAAAAGGCACACCAATGATTAAATACAAATACACTCTATGATGAAAATGAAGGTTAAATTAAGAAATTCTTTAAGCACCTTAGAAAGAAAAAAATATAAAGTCAAAGTATTATGGTGTTTATCCAATTACCTAATTATCTTGACTATCCAGAGCCTTGGTATCTGATTTTATTTCTTAAGGAAATGGTTAGCATAGTACTTTCATTTTAAGGAAACTACTGTATAGTGGTGACATCACAAGTTTGCTAGAATTAAAAGAGACTACATTTGCATATTCATACATACATATTTGTGTTATATTACATATATATTTTATAAGATGTATTATAGACATATATATTTATAAAATCTTTTATAGACTCTAGGCTACCGTATAAATACCGATAGAAGATGTTGTAGTTGAGTTATTGTTAATCTCATTTTCATTGTGGCTAACTCTAAGGCAGAAGTGCAGAAATTATGAACCATGGTCAAAATTTAGTCCAGAGAAGACCACATAAATCCATTACATATTGATCATGGCTTTAGCATTGTCAATTACTCAACTGTAGAGCTAGTCATTGACCAGGACCTTATCTGGGAAAAAAATTTTTGTGTGTTATTTGATTCTTTTTGAAAAAAAAAATCCACAATCCCAGAATTGGGGCTTTGTGACTAGGTAAATGGAAACAATGCACACTATAGTTCCTCTGGGAGATTTGGTAGTACAGCTTGGCATATTCAAAACTTTGAGAAGTCTTATATTAAAGAAACCTATATAGATTTATTTCTCAAACTTATTTGCACATGTTTACTCCATCAATGTGTATTAATAAATGTTACAAATACAGTGGATCAGTAACTCAAGAGAAACTCACTTCTCCTGCACCTTGTATAGTACAGAGAACATTAAATTCTTTACAGTTAAGGTTTCCTTTTCAAAATAAACAAGCAAAGCTTTACTAAGAGAAGTCCCCTTTTATCCTTTTCTGCTTGCCTTTGTTGGTTTGGATCTTAAATGTTTTCAAAAGCACAAGCACTAATTGGTTGTCAACTTGTGGCACTGTTGGAAGGTGGAGAAGCCTTTAGAAGGTAGGCTATAGCAGAAGGAAGTCAGATCCCTGAGGACATGTCCTTAAAATGGTAACACCACTTCTCTCTCTCTTTCTCTCTCTCTCTCTCTCTCTCTCTCTCTCTCCCTCTCTCCCTCTCTCCCCTTTTCTCTCTCCTCCCCAGCTGCCGTAAGGTGATGCTGCTATCCCCAATGTTCTAGTTTGCCATAGTCTCAAAACAACAGAGCCAACTAAACATGGACTGAACCTTCTGAAATCATAAGCCAAAACAAATCCTTCCTCCTTTTAAATTACTATCGCAGGTGTTTTGTTATAGCAATAGAAAGCTGGCTAACACATTGCCAGTGCCCTTACCCTTTCCTCCTGGCCAGAAGTCAGTAGTATAACAGCCACTTTATGATTCTAAGGTCAGTGAATGAAAGCAAAGCCCTGCATGCATAAAGATGGGGTAGAATGATGGCAAAAGCCTGAGTGTCCAATTGAATAACTGAAACACCGTACTAATATCAAACTACCAACTACTGGATTTTTTTATTGCATTAAATAAATAACTAGTTACGGCAGTGCAGTAATCAGTTAAGTACTTCTCTAACTTCAAAATGTATATGAACCACCTGAAAATTTGTTAAGGTACAAAATTTTGATGCAGTAGTTCTAGCGTATGACCCCTAACAGCTCCCAAGAGATGCTGATGCTGACTGATGACTCATACATTAAACAGCAAGGTAATAGAGTTTCTGTTACTTGCAAAAAAAACAACTCATAACCAATACATCTTCTGGAATTCATCTTCTAGAGAACACACTTTAGGAAATTCTGAGGATTCTCTGTGTTGTTCCCTGTTACTATGAATCATTTAAAAGATTGTTCTAACCTTCTAACTGGGATACCAGTCAAAGGATCTAGAAGTCCCTCTACTTTATTTTACATACCATAGATTTCTCATTATGGCCTATGGGGTAATAACAAAGCTATGATGAACTAGCACACAGAGAAGTGAAATTTTCCACAAAAATCTCTTTATTTGTGTAGCTACCAACTTTAATGGAGAGGTTGTATTTAAGCATCATGTAACAAGTTCCTCAAAGACTTATCTAATCGTTTATTTATAGGTGAAAGTGCTGGTCAGAAGAAGCCAATTTATTCCCCCAACTCCCATGGGTAATGGAAGAAGGGGGAGGACTGAGTTGGATGAGATTATGCGTGGCTGAATAGGTTGAATATCCAGGTTTCAATGCACAAATCTCTATCACAGAACTCTGTTTACACATAAAAAACTTTCTAAAAAAAAATGAGCTCTTCAATAATAGTGTTTACATTATATTGTAATACATGATATGGCAATAGAAATGCGTCAAGTTTACATTTCCAAACTTTCCTACTGCCTGTGTTTAAAGCGACATAAGAGCAGCTGTGATTTTCCATCATGAGTAATTTACCTAGAGCATTGGCAAATCCTCAGTCTCCTTAGAGATACAGAACTGTGAAGACAGTTTTCCTGACCCTTTCTTAAAATGCAAGACCACTTGCCATAATCAGGATTTGAGATTTCTTACCTTACATTTTTTTAGCCTTTTCACAATAAACGGTGGGTTTAACAATGGGGTGTATGAAATTGCTGACTTATTTCATACATTATTAATTAAAGATAAAGGTATTGAGAGCTTTAAGAGCAAATGAAAAAGTACAAGAAATGTAGGAATGGCTAAAATAGCTGAAATGTTCTATTTTTTCTTTTACATAATTGGTGCTAAAGAAGGAATAAGGGTTTAAGATTTTAAATGCTATCACTGAAAAGCAGCTAACTTTTAAGTGTTTTGACATGCAGAGGAAGAGTTCAGGGGCCAGCCTGCAATAATTTCATCCTGTCCATGTTTGATTGCACACCTACACCTACAGTCTGCCAGTCAGCTTTTAACACAAGCACTGTTCATGCCTTCTGTGGCTCCTGGTGCTCATGTGGTTTGTTAGGATCCTTTAATTAGTCACTAACTAATTTCATTTTGGACTTGCATAATAATCCTCTTTCAATGCTCAGGTAACTAAAATCCAATTTAAAAGGTGATTTCCTCAAGGCCATTAAACCAGACTATAGTATATTCTGAAAATAACCAGTGAAACTTCTAAGTCTTTGTCAACAGTTCAAATGTAAGTTCCTTACAGTCCCATCCAAGGACTCTTAATCTTTAATGTGACCCTGGGTTAGCACTTACTTGTACAGGTAGAAACAGCACCAGCCAAGAAATCCACAGATCTGGAATTTATTCCAGTCAAACCCCAGTGGGAACCCAGGCACAACCGTTATGTTCTGTGGTACTTAATCCTTTCATCTGTAATTTAGAATTATGTGGTAGAATGAATAATGGTCTCCCCAAAACAGGGGACCAGAGACAAAGAGAAATTTGTCAGAGTTTTGAAGATGCCATGCTGTTAAATAGAGAAAGAAGCCACGAGCCAAGCAATGCAATAGGCCTCTGGAAGCTGGAAAGGGCAAGAAAATAGATTCCTCACTAAGATGTCAGAAGCTCTATGGCCTGGCCCACCTCTTAATTTTGGCTCAGTGAAACTTATCTTGGACTTTTGACCTCTAGAACTATAAGAAAATAAATTTGTCCTGTTTGTTCCATTAGGGTTTGTGATAATTTGTTATAACACCAATAGGAATCTAATACAAGATGTTTTCCCTGGTTAATCCCTACATTAAATGTATTAAAAGCAAAACTTTTTTAAAATTACTTCTGAGTTATTAAGACTGCATTTAATTATAAAGTTATACCAATCACTTGACACAAAAAATTAATGAATAAATTAATAAATCAAAATAATTTCAAATGTGCAAAGACATGTAGGTCAAATTGTAACTGTAGCTTCTTAAGGGCAACAATTCTCTGTTAAGAGTCTCTACAATATATCATACAGGGACTTCCTCAGATCAAGCCATTTCTAAATAACCTTGACTTGATAAATCAAAATAAATGAAGACAGTCCCAGGAAAATCCACATAGCCACAAGGACTAAGAAAGTTGAGGGAAGTGAACCAAGTAAGTTCTTCTTTAGACTACATATTCCACCCCATCTCTACCAATTGAAAATATCACTGAGTTTAGGAATACTGCAATTCTTTGGAGTAACTGTTTCTTTGGATCACTCCTGGTGACTAATTAGCAGTCCAGATGCTTTGCACATTAGGGCATTTCCCCTTCCAGGACGAGAGACAGATGTTCAAAGGATGATCCTAGCTAACACAGTAGCATCTGGCATTTAGCATCTTGCTGTGACTGATTGTCTGATATATCACATCAACATGAGGTGCAGCGAAGCTCTAGAATGCAAAAAAGAGCCCCTGTAGTATCACGATATCCCCAGTGAGACTGGTGCCATTATATGTTGAAACGGAGAGGAGAAAAAAAGGGTTATAGTAAAAAACAATCATGAAATCCATTTTTCATGAAGCCAATCCAAAACAAGTATCCAAAAGATGACTTGCAAGGTATTTGAGAGATGCAGAAAATGTAATCATAGGCTGTATAAAGATATGCCACTGTCTGGGGTTGTTGTTCCTAACAATGTCTAAGGTAATATACAGATTGGTCAAAATTGCAGATTTTGGAGTTCAGTGAAGGTAGTTTGTGTTCCAATATAGACACACACTTGGAATGGGACCCTGGGCTATTCAGGTAAACTTGGGAAAAGTACTGAATCTTTAATGTAATGTTCACAAATGTAAAATTGGGTTCATTGTTACCTGATTAGGGAGTCATGAAAACTTTTGAAAGTAGTATATACAAAGGACCTAGTATAGAGTTGCCACAGAATTGTATCCTTAAACGATGAATGTTTATGGATTGCCTACCACTTGACGGGGCACTGTGCTAAGCGCTTTGGTTTCATTACTAAGAACAACAGAATAAAGGTGAATCCAAGTACAGAATGCCTGGGTCGTGACTCAGCTCTACCACATACTCTACATATCCTGGGGAAAGTTTTATTCTTTTTTGAGTGCCTCAGTTTCCTCATCTTTAAAGAACTGTGCTCAGTTTTAAATGATAAGATGTATTCAGTGAATTCAGAAACAGTGAACGCCACATGTTAAGCATGCATAAGTGTTAATGTTATTTTATCTACTTAATTGTCACTTTCTTTTTATTTTATTTTATTTATTTTGCTACAGGTACTGCTATTAGAACATTTTTCAATGAAGAAGTAGAAAGAGTCTAAGTGAGTTGTAGATCCAAGATTCAAATATGGATAGACTTCCAGTTGGTTTAAGATTTAAATAAGTTAGATGATGCTGGAATCCAAAACCCATCAAATCTATTTTTTTCCACCATCACTTTCTACAGTGAACTGACTTTATCACTTTAGGAAATTCCTTAACCACTAGGTGTTGCATTTGTATAATGGAGAAAATGATATTATCACTTCATCAGGTGGTAAAGATTTAACGAGATGATACAGGGAATCCTACATTGCAGAGCTTGGTACATAGAAACCTTCAAAATATGTTAACTACCATAATAAATATTTTTAGTCAAAGTCCTGAATACCAGTAGGTATTTAGTGTCCTATCTCCCTCTGGGCAATAAAAGATAAAGTATTCATTTTTAGTATGTATCCAGATATGTCCTCATACTGTGATATTGTCCTTCAGTGCAAATGCTGTTATTACTAGATTCACAGAGAATAGTTCTTGTGTCTTGGAAAGACAAACAATGCCTGACCTTCTCTACAGCTTTCTTTGGGCTGGATTCAATGAATAAAATACTGGCAGGTCAATGTAGGGATAACTACAGCTGAGAGTATGCTGGCAAGAAGTTGACTTCACTAGCTCTAGAGCACTCCACCAATATAGACCCGGTGTACAGAAACAAAAGTAATTAGTGGCATTGTGGGCTGCAACACTGTTTGGGAAACAAAAGTCACCCAAGGTTAAATTAAGCACAGGGTAGGAATTACCAGTGATAAAGCAGCAAAGCCTCTATGGGGACAAGTTTTATTCTCTGAGCCATTAGCATAACTCTTGTACTTTTCATACAGTGTTTAAAATGATAGTGAGATACTTGATTTTGCATTAACAATTTCAAGCATAGTATGCAAGAAATGTTACAGGCTTACTCCCTAGTTGCTTGCCAAAGCAACTTTAAGAATAAGAAAACACTATATTCTGAAGCACCCTTTTTCCTTTAAGGTTCTTTTATGTCTCAATGCTGCAGAACAGGGCCATCTCTGCTTCATGGACTCACTCTGCCCTATCAAATATTCAGGGGATTAATCAGGTTTTGATGGAAATGGTAGCATGGTAGGAGAGTGTCTAGTACACACGCTTAGTTAAAAGAGAGTCCTAGTGTATCTTTATGACAAACAGTCCTCTGTGGCGAGCATTCAGGGAGATCTTAGCTGATAGGAACAGACATCCAGTGAGGTGCTGCCCAAGGTGAAGTGGCTGGATGTAGGTTTCATCAGTGGGTTTAAATACAGGAGGATAGAAAAAGATTTGATTATCCCCAAAATCATGAAAACAAATATTGAACTGTAAAACAAAGCAGGTGAATGGCCTTAGAAAAAAATTTCTTTCTTTTACAAATTCCTTTTATGAGTGGCCCAATAATAGTCATAGGATTCTGAATAAATGAGAGAATCCTGTTTCTGACTCAGTTACTCATATTCTTTTTATCTACTGATAGGAAAAGCAGTGGCTACAGAATAGAGCCCAGAACATGCCACAGATTAATTAAAATGCTGTGAATAGAGAGGTCCTGATGCAAATGTAATTTTCAACACAGGAAAAAGCAATTAAACACAAGGGAGGAAAAAGTAAGAGCTGCTGGTCTTGGTTCATCATAAGCTGTATATGTCAGCGAGGGTCATGAAATCCTGTGGTCCTTCTCCAGCAAGGCATATTTCTAATAAAATCACAGCAGCAACCACAATAGTTTTAATAATGGTAACCTAAGTGCTTTAAATTAATCAAGACAAAAAACGGAACCATAAATGAGACAATCCTAGTATGAAGGGGCATGGAGCTTATCCAATGTGGACTCTGTGAGAAGAAGGGAAAAAAAATCAC
This sequence comes from Dasyprocta punctata, assembly GCA_004363535.1. Lineage (NCBI taxonomy): Eukaryota > Metazoa > Chordata > Mammalia > Rodentia > Dasyproctidae > Dasyprocta > Dasyprocta punctata. The sequence goes on along the minus strand of RJWM01002499.1, from coordinate 116,597 downwards.
AAATGTACTATGGCTAGCACATCTCCTAAATGGAATTGCCATAAAAAGTACATGATTCCCAGGTAGATTGAACTTTCAGATGAACAATGAATACAATTTTTTATATAAGTATGTCCCATGCAAAATTACTAAACATATGTAAGTGAGAGTCTTTCCAGTGTTTTTTTTTTTTTTTTAATTTTCTAAATCTATCAACATTGCTCCTAAGGCTTTAGAAAAGGCCTAAAGAATGCAAAAGGAGTCCAAAGGTGAAACTTCCTTAATTTCATAGTGAATCTGTCCCTGAACAGGTTCTGCTAATTGCTGCATTTCACAGCTGCAGAAATTAAGACCATGCTTAGCCTGCAGTATTAGATGTGAGGAATCACATTTAAAAGAAATTAGTATTATTGTAAAAGTTTACAGGCATGGCCAAAGTGCTAATAAAGGAGATATGAGATAGAGTGGAAAGAATTAGAATTGTTCTGCCTAAATAAGAGTAAAGAAAACTTTTGAGTACTGATTTCTGTAGTCAAAAACTTATACATAACATCTCAGAACTAGGAAACAATTTATAATTTAATTAGTTCAGCCTGGCTCCAATATTTGAATACTCTCAGTACTTCCTAGCCTATGAGCATTAGTTACATCATCAACACTTTTAAACCTCAGCTCCCAAGCACAAACATGTACGGAAGAAATTGTTTTGTTTTGTCACCTGAATAAAATGACCAAGGGTCATGTCTGTGAGGCAGGAAATTCTATGCCACCATCACTAAAGCCCCTTTCCTCTCTCATGGTCCCTTTAGAGTTCAAGGATTCTAAGGGCTGGAAGCTACTCCTTTTCAGCCTGTCTCAATCACCCTTAACATTCCAATTTTTCAAGCCACTAGTGATCGCTGCAGAAGTGGTCCTCTTCCCTTCTGTGGCTAACGTGGAACATGGTGGCAAGACTAGAAACCCCCTGGGATCCAGCTTTCCTTAAGGCATCTTGTTCTTTGGAGATCAGCCAGAGTACTGTCATTGTGACCTGAAGAAGACCCTGTCATCCCTGTATCTGGGCACCTCTGACATTGCTGCTTCTCAATGACAATCTCTTGCCCTCTTCACCATGATGCTAGGAGGAGAGTGTGGAGTCACCACAAACATGAATATATTAAATTTTTTGATATATTAAATACTGTATGTCTCAAAATCTGTCATGTTAAGTAGCTCACTAACTTTAGGAACAACCTATTCTCTTAGTGATCAACTCTGAATTTTTAATGCTGAATCCCCACATTTTTAACCCATTGGCCTCAGATAAACCCTAGGGAGCACACACAGACTCTCTAATCCAAGAATGATGAGGAATTTTAATCTGCATGAGAACGCCTGCTGAGAAAACCATCCAGAAGAGGGTCAGTTGAGAAGCTGTACCTGGTGCTCAAAGCAAACAAAGACCTTGATTAATTATTGACGTCTGATAGGGGATGCAGCAGTGCCATGGGGACTTGTCAAATCTGGACTAATCCATCTTCCAAACAATAATCCTTCAAAGGTTTGAAACCCCATGAGCTGTCAGTTCCCCTGGCCAACAGCACCATCTCCTTCAGGTATTTACTTTATGACTCAACTTTAAGTTCATTCATAATTTTCTTTCTTCTGAGCAAAAGCCACTGTGAAAGCACAAAGTATACTCCGTCTTCAAGTATAGAGTCCAGAATTGATCAAAAAAGACATGCAGATGTCTATGTGCTGCATAATTAATCTTTATCTCTAAAGATTATTGGACAAATGGGAAAAGCCTGTAGAAAACTTTGGATTTGGATACAATGAAAAACCTGTTAATTTACTTTTAGTTTCTCAAGCTTCAAATCTATTTCTTCAAACTGCCAGTCTTTTTCTTCTTTCTATTACCTCTTTACTTTGTTCACTGTGTTAATAACTAAACTTTCAATTTACAGCAACATCTCTTACAACCCCTTGAGGAAAGGCCAAGTACTCTTTTTCACCCTCTCACTACCCCTGTGATATCTCCGGCAAAGCATTTCTCATCTGCTGTTCTTACTCTCTGTTGAGCTCACCGTATCTCCAAGTTGACTGCCAATGCCTGAGACACTGGGTGATAAGTTGACTCTGTAACACAATGTCTGGCTGTCACCAGTGTGCTTCAACTGCTACCCAAAGAATACCCTTGCATCCTCTGTCGTCCTGAGGCATCTCTGAACTTGCTACTTCTCAGCCACAGTATTTCTCTTGCCCTTTTCACCATGAGGCTAGTGTTGAGAAAGTAGTGTCCTTTTCTACCCAGGAAGGATGCAAAAAATATGTGCTGATGCAAATCAGTAGTAATGTGTGATAAAATACTAGAGAACAATTTTGGAATGTCTCCAGATGCTCATTAAAAGCATGAGAGTGGAGGGGCACCTGTTCCCAGGGATTTCTTTTTCCTTAGTCACTCATCATTTATTTCACATGAAAGAGTTCTGCCCAAGTCACCATATACAAAAACAGAAGGATTATATGTCTAGCAATAGAACAAAGGAACCTACTAGAAAAATACATAGTCTCCAATCTCCAGTCATCTTATAGAAATTTCCACCTGCTTAAACCCTTTAGACTGGACTTTCTCTGGTGGCCTAGAGGTTTACAGTAATGAAGTAGTAGTAGAGAGTAAAAAAGCAGGAAAGGGAGGGTTGTTCAAGGGTTAGCTTTCAGACCATGGGAACATGGACAAAGACGAGAATATGGGATATGACTGAGCTTCTTCTGGAGTCTTCTTGGCTTCCCTTCTGTGCCTTGTGAATAAGACAGGGCAGAGATCACTCCAATAAAACAGGACATGAACTCACTGCCAGAAGTACTCCAAGAGATGCAGAGATGGATATGCATGGTGATAAAAGAGAATAGCACACTACATGGTCTGATAAATTAATCCACTCTGAAAAAAAAAACATTTCAACTAATCTACTGCAAGGCTTTGTGTTCAGAGATGACACAGCTAGCAATGCACAAAAGGTAGAATAAGGTCAGATTTGGCAAAGGGGCATGTGTGGGCTCTAAACTTTCTTATGCCTCCCCAACCTTACCTAGGAAATGAATTTAAGGAGGCAAATTTTGCTTGTCGTAATTGGATATTTTTATCTTGATACCTAAACTATCACCAGTGGCTGTGATAAAACAATATGTAGTGAGTATGGTTTTAAGAACAAAAATACCATTTATAAGTTTCAATTGAGCCAATATCTTCTTTTTTAATTGCCTGGGATCTTCTTAGAAAAAAGCAGATTAAACCTATTTGAGGTAGGCTCTGAATGACTGTTATTCAATTCTGTTGGGGGCTTTTACTCTTGGCTGCAACTAGAAAAAAAGATTCACAGTAAAGGGGCCTATGGGGGTGACTGCTATCTACCCCCATGTTTTCATAAGTGGAAGCAGCCAGGCAAACAGCACAGCTGTCACTATTTCCTAAACATGCATCAGGGGTGGGAGCTACTTGAGCAAGGGCCAATGTGTCAGGCAGGTTGCCTCACACTGCAGATCTAAAATTTTATTAGCAGCAATTTGAACTGTTCGGGCAGGTTCTGTGCTTCATATATATGTATAAAAATAGATCATTTTGCTCGTCTTGCATCTGCCCTGGCCATTCATCAGTTCTGAAAACTCACCTATAATGTACACACTGTCCCCTAATGTTTCAAATGGTCAGTGATCAAAAGAAGATGAGAACAGACTAGATAAAATGAAAGATTCACCTGGAACAGAAGTCTGAAAAGGTTTGTTTAATCTCCCTCCCCTGTGCATCTTCACATTGCAGATTCCAATTGGAATGGAAATGCCAGGTTGCTCAGAGGGAAGATTGTCCTTGTAATGTGTCTTGGCCAATTGGAAATTGGCAGCATTAATGCTCTCTTGAGAACAACTTCTTGCCAAGCTTCTAGACATTTCCCAAGACATAGAGGGTTGGCCAATTGGACAACATTTTGCTCAGCACACAAACTTTTCGTTGCACCATCCAGACTTTTCAGAACTCTGAGCATTAGCAAGTACAAAAAATAATGAAACATCACCCTTCCTTAGAATCTTCCAAATGTCACCATCATGGTCTCCCTAAAAGAGTAAAAAAATAACACAGATTCCCTCTAAGCTACAGCTAATTAAGAGAGACATTTAAATTATGAGGAAAAACAAAATACAGATACAGCTGCTTTTTACAGATTAACTAAAAATTCAATTGTGGTCCTTATAAGAACTTAACCTTTTGTTCAGGATCAGTTATAACATCATTAACTTTATCCAAAGAAATATATTTATCCTGGGCACAGAATAGAAAAGGTCAAGAACTGGATTCTAAAACTTTTGAAGAGAAAGATATATCTCTAAATTACTAGATGAATTCAACCTTTTGGAAAAACATTTTGTTTCATTAAGAACCTTTTTCACTGTGGGAGGAGGAACATTACTAAATCCTTGGCCTAGAACTAGTGGTAGAAATTACATGAATGCCACTTCACTTGAACCCTTCTAAAATTATGTTGTTGATTTGTGTGTAATTAAAAACACCCTTGAAAAATATTCTACAGCCTGTGATGGGGGGTCATTAAATAAATTGGACTAATTATAGTTTTACAAATGCAATTGTAAATTAAATAAAGTAACAACCAATCCAATCACAGCTGTTTGGAAGAGTTTGTCATTTAAAAACTTCACTTATCACCAAATAATATAATTAGGCAATTACCAAGTGACAACTGAGTGATGATTACTCAGTCAAAGCAAAAGGGCAAAAGTTTTAAACTCCCAGAAAAGTCACGAACAGACAGATCACAATAAACCAAAGAGAGTATATCTTGCCTAATTTTGTCTGGCTTTCTGGTCAACGGCATCTTTGAACCAGATGGTGCCTAGACCCACAATCAATATCTATTAGGTGTAATAGGTACAGAAACTAGAGCCCATAGTACTTTTAAGGGTCTGTAAGAATATTTTATTTTTAAAAACAGAAGGAAAAATCCTCTTAGGTAAAAATGCATTCTAATATATAATATTAATATAGCCATCCTTGTACGAAGCAATCATGGTACAACTATTATGTTTTTAATGGAAGATCTACGAAGGCAAAAGCAGGACCCACACATCCATTACTCAATCCTACTTAAACTATTCCCATAGAAACATAACATGCAGACCTGCCTGGGAGAGTGACAGTGGCCAGCAAGAAGAAAGACAAAAGATGAAAGAAAAGAAAGAAGAATACAGGACAGTAGTATGTCGTATATGCATAGGACCTACATACAGGGATGGTGAACCTCTTAGAGCTTTCAGTGATAACAAATAGCCTGCTGTATCACGCGTAGCATAGGTTTGCCACCACTGCTTCGTAAAGTCACAAGAAGGTAAGAGTTCTATCTTACCAAGAGGGTGCAGAGCAGAGGTTTCACACCGTATGTCAACAGCTCCGTGTCCTTCACTACTGCATCTACAAGTCAGATCCAGTGCTTGACTTATAACAAGCACTGAACACTTTAGAACATGTAAATGATTGCAGGTGTGATATGGAAGCTACTGGGTAGAAATAAATAGATATATCCCTGCCACGAAGTTTTTTTTACCCCACTTCTTTAATTACTAACACCAGCTGTGCTGATTCCTCAGCAGTGTGCTTAGTTCTTTAGTCTGCCTCAACCAGTTCTTTCTGCTAATGAGAGCAAACTCACCCTGAGACAGCCTAGATGGTGGCTGGAGTTAGCATCAGTCTGTCTTGGCTTCTTTACCTCCCAGCACCGGAACTTTTAAGAAATTTCATACTCTCTTATACCCTAGTTGCCTCCTGCATAATACAGAAAAATTGGCTTATAGATCAGGTATCAAAAGTATAAAAAATGAAGTAATCTGTGTGTTGGGCTGCTCCAAGAGCCCAAGGGAGATTTTCACAGCTGGGGTCCCAGGTTAAAGAATGCATGTGTGCAAGACATCAGCAACAACAGGCAGCATGAACCAGAGTAGAACGCAAGAACACAACAGACGCTGGCATCTTTCATGCGTAATTCTTATGCAGGTTGTTATATTCATATTCTTACATAGTGCCATGTCCCGCACATGAATGTTTACCCATGTAAAATCATAGTTACATAACTGTATCCCACTGTGCTTACGCTAGGTAAGGAGGATCACGTGTTTGGATGCCCCTGATCTTTGAAGCAGTCTGAATGGTTCCCCACAGTGTGTCCCTGCAAAACTCAATGATTGCTCCATGGTTCTGTCCTAAAGAAATAGAGTTTTGTCCTGGCAAGCTTATATCACTACACTTAATTTACTCTTCCATACACCTTCTCAGAAGGTACCTTATTACAGTGACCCATGCATACCTTTGTTTATAGCAGCACAATTCACAATAGCTAAATCTTGAAAGAGGCCTAAATCTTCATCAACAGATGAATGGGTAAAGAAAATGTGGTAGTTACACACAATGGAGTACTATTCTGTCACGAAGATGAATAAACTTGAGTAATTTTTAGAAAAATGGATGCACCTTGAAACTCTAATATTAAGTGCAATGAATCAGACATTCAAGCTTAAATATTGCATGATTTCTCTTATTCAAGAAACACAAATTATAAATAAAGAGCAAAATAAAAGATCAATAATAGGAAGTAGGGCTATAGATCTTTTGTTTTGTTTTGTTTTGTTTTTGTGGCACCAGGGATCAAACTCACAACCTCTCGCCTGCCAGACAAGTGCTTAAGCCAATAAGCCAAACTCCCAGCCCTAGTTTTTTGAGGCAGGGTCGCACTATGTAGCTCAGGTTGGCCTTGTGCTTGTGTTGTAGCCCAAGTCAGCCTCAGACTCACAACACTCTGCCTACCTCAGCCTTCTGAGTGCTGGGCTTAAAGGTGTGCGCCACCATGCCCGGCTACAGATCTTTCTTAAAGGGGAAGGAGATCAAGTGATGGAGGGACAGAGGAGGCAGGGGAGGGAAAGAGAAAGAGAAAGGAATGAAGATGCGTTATGAACATACAATAAGTCCCCACAAAGAATGTAAACATTGTGTACTACAAACGTACTAAAAAATGTTCTAAAAGAAGCAATGTTCCCAAAATGCACCCCAAAATACGTTCAGTCAATGTGTTTTCCACTCAACTATTAACAAAAGATGCACTAAAATAAAGAGTAAAGATAAATGGCCGTTTTGTGACCCAAATGGCAGTGAGCTGTAGCTTATCACTGGAAAGATAATGAAGGGAGTATGATTTACAGGAACAGAAGTGTTGACAAGATACTGAGAATGAGAAGTAGGAAGACACAGAAGGAGGTGAGAAGACCAAGAGGCCTGAACAGGTAACTCCACAGTGTCCTTGTTAAACTGCCTTCAGGGCTAGCTGGGTCTTCAGTGCTTTTGTTCCCGTTTAGGATGAGGACAGCTATGAAGTGGCTTGCAGGCAGGTGGCACAGACAGGCTGGGCACACTAAACAGTGGGATGATGCCAGATCTGAGCAGGTCAGAGTAGGACCCAGGAGACGCTATTACTCTACTCAGGTGGCACACAATTTGAAACTCACTGTTTACTTCAAGAATTTTCTGCTTAATATTTTGTTAACCACAAGTAATGGAAATTGAGGAAAGTGAAATTACATACATGAAGGGACTACTGTACTTTCTAGTGCAGAGGAGGCAATAATGAGTGGATATACAGACATACACAGAATGATCTCAGTGGAAGTAAGTTGCAATGACTCAGAGGAATGCTGAGCAAAGAGGTAGGGTCTCATAGGAACACCTTATACAGTGTGGGCACAGCTAGATTAGCCTGGCAGGGACTCCTCTATGAAGCCTCTCCATTATTGATCATCTCACTTTACCTCCCATCTGTCATACTCTGCAAGCACTAGAGGTGACCTACACTTTTACACCATGAGGTGGTCCCATCACGGTTGTAAAATATTATCAACTTCAGGTTTGGGGTCACAGGAGTGCAATAAAGAGGTTAGTCACATGTGGTCTAGGACCAACGAAGATGGTGTTTGTGAGCTCAGAATGTGGTTGTAGTTGCCTGCCAGATACTGGGGAGAAATTAAATGATTGAGCCTGCAGTAGGATTTCCAACAAACATCATTTCAGCCTCCAGCACCTTCAGAGAAACAGTAACAATTCAATGAAAAAACACTTAGAAGAGAAGACAATAAAAGTCTAGATGAAAATTTTTTGTAAATTTTTATTTATCTAATAGTTAACAATGGAGGAAAGTTCAAATGTTTCACAGGAGTACAGCCACTAGTTTTTTTTCTGTTGTATTTATGAAGCCTCAAGATTTTTTTCTCCCATGTCTCAATATTTCAACATGAATAGCATCCAAATATTAAATATTCATCATTTAAGTGTAAAGCTTTCTCTAAAAATTTTAGTGTTACATTGTCTTTTTCATCTAAAATTTTGCTAGAAACTTTTCTAAAATGAGGAGAATGGAAAAGGCTAGCCATTAGCAAGATTTTTCAAATATAATATAGTCATTTCAGCACATTGCAAATACAAATGGTCTAGTGTATTTAAATGAATGTTATACAATTTTAAAAAAACATACCTATTGACTCCATGGGCCTTATATGGTCTAGCCCTACCTCCTATTTAGACAAGTACTAATTCTACCCATTATAATAAGCAAACCGAATAATGTGATTTTCAGGCTTTGTAAGTCACACTTCAGTTAACTTTAATTTTTTCCAATTAGTGTACAAAATTATTGTAATTTTTTTCATTTTAGAAAATGTTCTATGCTCATTCTGTGCCTGTGTGATCCTTTAAATTAAACCAGTTAAGTCCTATCTGCATGATTATTTCTGTTATAGAAAGATGACTGAATTTTATCAGTTTCCCCTATCAGCAAAATCATACATGTACCTCTTAACACTTAAAATCACCCCTTTCTGCTTCCTTGTTACACTGTTAGTCTCCTTTCTCAGGTACTGGCAACAATCTCTCTCCAAAATACAGATAGAAAAAAACTCTTCTTCACCAGTTCCATAATATTTTTACTTTGGCAAGTGCATAAATCCTTTTTCTTTTCTTTTTTTTTTTTTTTTTGTGTGTGTGTATTCCAGATGTTTAACCTGTAAGTGAATTGTGTTTTTCTAGTCATAATATAGAATTTATACCTTAGAAGACAATGTTTCTCTAGAATTTATACCTTAGAAGACTATGAGGTCCATATGCAGATAAGGACTTTCAGTTTCGTATTTTGCTTAATATCTAACCAAGAACAGGCATATTAACCTAATTTACATTATCCCTTTTCTGCCTAGCACAGAATTCAAGAAAACATAGATATTGTGCATTAAGCAGTAATCATTCCATCAGGATGTGCCATTATTTTCCCAAGTCACTTAAGCCATTTAGGTTTCTCCTATAATTGTCAGTCTCTAAATCCTTTCTCACTTTCACCTTTGTCCTTGTGTTCTTTCATACATGGTCACACCTGACCTCCCACTTCATCTTTTTTATTTCCCCAGAGCAACTTATGTTAGGTTCTCAGTTCTCTAGATTAGTCTGAGATTTGTGGATGAGACCCCGTATTTAAAATAATCTACCCTGAGTACACACTAATTTCATCTCCAACCACCTTCTGAAAATCCATCTCTACTGGGACTATCATTATGCTCATTTTCCTGCCAGCAACATTCTTCAGGCCTCATTCCCATGAATGTTGTCCAGGGCAAATCAAAGCGTCAGCACTTTAGAAGAAAGAGGCTGTCTGTTTCCATTTCTTCTAAAGTACCATGGCTGGCCCTAAAAATAATATCTTCCATCAAAATAATATTCTTTAATTCAATGTCAAAGTCTATTGCCCAAGCCATGGCCAGATCTGCAAAGTCAGCTTCAATTGTTCCTTCAGGTATTTATTTCCAAGTTTCTAGAAGTTCTAGGGCCGTGGGCCCCCAGAAGGTGAAAAGGAAGGAGACACATTTCTTATAATAAAAGGATAAGAAAGGCCATTGAACACATTGTGTGGGTCATTTTGTGCTAGCAGCAAAAGGACCATTCTTAAAATATAGAAATGAAAAATGGATGATTTAATAAAAAGTTCTGTGGCTTCACTGCTCTTATATCTCATTCCTTTCATTTTTAGAGATACTTCTAAGGGAGTTCTCACAATAGTAACTATTTGTCATCAATTTGGTACCTAAAAAGCTCAAGTAATACAAAAGATTATTTTGTTGGCACTTCATCTTTAAGAAGAGTAGTTGCTCCAAATATTCTCCAAATGCCTGATCATTATGGGGAAACAAAAAGTGATATTTTTTCATTTCCATATGAATTTTAAAATTTTATCTATCTATCATCTATCTGTTTATACATCTATCTGAGGTGTGATCAAATAATATAGTGAGTATTTATATTTTTAAAATTTATTACAGAAAAGGCAGTTTTTCATACTTCTCAAGATACTCCCTCTTGTCTAATGGAGTACTATATTCTTGCTACTTCTGAAGCAGTTCTGGAAGCCCTCTTTCCAGAGTGTCTTTAGTTGCACTAACCTTTCTGCCTCTAGGCCCTGAATTAATTCAAAACACTTACCTTCCATGGTCATTTTGACTTTGGGTAAGAGCAAGCAGTCACAGGGTGTCAGATTTGGTGAATAAAGAGAATATGGACACAGCAATGTTTTTATGAGCCTGCCTTTCCAATAGATGGTACTCAGCAGTAGCATTCACTGTATTTTTCGTCACACATTCTAAGGATGCTCATGAAAGGGGACTTGCAGAGCTGCTGCAGAAAATTACAGAAATGATAGCATAAGTATGTTTGAAGGGAAATGGATATTTTGAGACTGATTAATGGCAAAGTGTCTTCTACTAAAATCATTTAATTTAAATATTCACTGTATATTTTGACCATCCCTTGTGTATCTATATCTCCATCCTAATTTTTATCCTATTTGCATCTGGAAAGAAAAAGGTCTCTATGTTTTCAAAGGTTGTCTGTAGTATTATGTTTTTATGGAAACATTAGAAGAGAAAGCCAATTACACAAGACTCCATTTAGTTTTGATTGCCTTAAAATACAAGCTGTTGAGGTTTTACAGGCTCACACTAAAGAAAGAAAAATACTTACCACCTAATTCCAGATATCGTGTAACTTATGAACCACTAGACATAAAATCATTGAGTCTCCAGGGCAAGACAGAACCTAAAGTGGAAACAAGGAAATCAAACTGGTCAATAATGAAGAACAAAAACAAAAACTTTCATTCCTGAACAAGCCTTTTTTTAGTTTTACAATATTTGCTCTTTTGTATTTGTTTGTTTGGGGTCCGTATACATGTGGTCATCATCTTCCTCCTAGCCCTTATTTCTAATGGTTTTCTAACCCAGCTAACACTTAAGGTACATTATTAATCAAGCAATGACTGGAGTTGATAAAAAATTAAAAATAATTACACATTATTTACTCCCTTGAACATAAGTCACATACTCAAATGCATTCTAGAGCTAAATGGGCAGCCTATTGCATTGCACAATTCCAAGGCATTGTTTGCTCAGGATGCATTTTACATTATGGTACACTGGGAATAATAAATAAATGGAGCCAGGAAACTCAGTGGTACCATGGCAGGTAAACATGTAAAGTATCCCTGGAAGAACAGTAAGAAACAGTGGGCCTGTCACCAAATTGGAGGGCACAGGACCTTACCAAGAAAGCAAATGAGTATCTGCAAGGAGATTTTGAACAGCAGGTCATGTGCTTACAGTTTCATCTTAGAAATAGTTCAGGGAAGTATTTGTCTATGAGCAATTAGACTGTGCCTCCTATATTATTAAAATGATTATATTTTAGCATTGTTTCTGGTTTTTTTTTAATTCTTCCCCAGTTGCCCTATTTTAGAGAGAATTTTAAATTCCAAGTGGAGTACAGCAGAATGTCCATCCTATCCAGTTGAATCACTTGTTTATATTGTTTATGATTACCGGAATGTAATGAAAAATCCTGGTGTCATCCTGGTCTCCTCTGTTTCTCCAACACCCTCAAATAATTACTAGAAAATCCTACTGACTTTATCTTAGAAATGCAAAGCTGTACAACTTGACCACTTCGGACTGGGTCACATCATCTCTTACAAGGATTTCCTGGATATCTTCTAATAGGTCCTCCTGTTTCTCCTCTTGCACACAGCATCCTCTCCAAAAAGGCCAGAGTGATTCAGTTAGAATGCAACCAAATATATGTCTTTTGTCTACTCAGAATATTAAAACAGCACCCATCTTACTCACAGGACAGCCTCAAAACCTCCCAATGTTTGTACCAGCTCCACTTCTCAGCTTCAGCCAAAAGTACCCTCTGTGTTGTTGCACTTTTCCTTGGAGCTGCTAACTCTGGGTGTCTAGGTATCTCCTTTACTTTCTTATGCTTTTCTTTACACTCCCTCTTCACAAGAGGCCCACACAACCCATCCCATCAAGAACTGCATTCTTCCACTGACTCGCACACATCTCCTTCTTTGATGTACTTTTTCCATAGAACTTTTTCATATACCCTATATGATATCATGTTTCTTCTCTGCTCCCATGGTGATGTAATCACTAGGAGGACAGAGACCTTTGTAGATTTTGCTCACTCTACATCTAAGACAGTGTCTCCAAGGTAAGAGGCACTCAATCAATAAGTGGTGTTTGAATGAATGAAGGATGGCCTTAAATGTCACAAGTAATTAGATACCACTAAAAATGCCTGAATTAACTCTTCAGGAAAAGTAAGGAGCACCAAATCTCTGCCCAAACCTTGCGCTAGATCTCTGAGGCAGAAAGGGCATTGTTGGAGCAACTGTTAAAAATCAAAATCTCAGAAAAACTCCCATCACCACTACCACCCCATAATGATTCCATCTCTTTATCTCTGACTACATTCAGTTTATCATTATAGAAAAAGTTCAGACTGTAGAGGGGGAAAGAAAAGAAAAAAGAATCCTAAATTAAAATCCTAGTTCTGATAGTAAATGTCAGTCAATTGGATGTATGAAATGAAAGTTGTAACTGAAATTTTTATGGATTGTAAGGATTAGTGATAATTATTAATTATATATAAAGAATATAGAAGAATACAGGTGTTTATAAAATCTTCATCTCTGTCTTAATAATTCATTAGGAAAGACAGAGCACAGTCTCCTAAACTTGTCTGCTTATGTTTGCATAATCTATTCCCTAAAATTCTTGCTAATGTTATGGGTAGAAATTACCAACCAACATTTAAATAACATGCTCAGCAATAAATTGTGCTTTCTACACATTTCCTTTTGTTATGTATCATTGATTTTTCTATGATACAGGTTTTCAAATTCTGTTCCTATCATCTGATTATTCCATCAACTCTCAATCTCTTTCAGTTTCCCCACCATACAAAAACTTGGATTGAATTAAAAATATATATTTCCTATTCTGTCCTTCCCTCATAAACAATGCTTTAAGAATTAACTTTAAAACTAAAGAAGTTGGACTCACTATATTGCACTTCAAATTCACTATACAATTTCTGTAAAAAACAAGGTAGACTATTTCAGTGATTCTCAAATATTTTTATCTCATGATCCCATTTTACTCATAAAAATAACCCACATTAACCAAGAGTGTTTGTTAATGTGGGTTATTTCTATAAGTATTTGCATAAATAAATTAAAATAGAATAAACTTTTAAACACAAGTGTCTTGGTTACTTTTCTCTCATTACTGGGAAAAAATATCTGACACCCAAAGTTAAGGAAGGAAAAGTTTATTTAGCTCACAGTTTGTAGAGGCTTCAGTCTATGATCAGCTGGCTCCAAGGCAGGGTGGCATGGCAGAGGTTCAATAGTTTAAGATGGGAGAAGACACCAAGAGCAACAAGAGCCAAAAAAAAAAAAAAAGACAGGAATAAGCCTCTTTTCCTCCCTATATTGTACACAGGCTACTGGCACTCAGGTGGGTATAGCACTCACATCATCTCCATGCCCTCTTCTTGCACAGGTTCAGGATGTTTACAAAGTGAGGACCCTGGCCCCCTGTTGAGTCACTTAGTTAAACTTCTGAACTTCTCAAATTGACACAATGAACAACATCCTAGAGCAGTAAGTGCATGTCCTCTGAACCCTAGGATGTAGAACTGCTGAGTTACTTAGTGAAGATTCTAGACTTCTTAAATCGACACAATGTATCAACCATTACAATCCACCCCTTGTCAATTTGGCAACCAGGCACATTTCTTTAAACTGGTTTCCAGATGCAAATATATGCTTATTTTTTATCATTTCACAACTTGAACATTATAACACAGGTTTAACAATCCTTAAGAACTAGTATTACATCTATCAACCTTATATTACATTAGAACCATAATATTCTGCCCCTGATCCCCCTCAAAGAACATCTTTTTATGCAAAAAGGCATTTAGTCCATCTCTAAGAGTTGTCACAGTCCTAACAGTTTCAGAATTGCTGAAAAGTCCAAGTCTCAAGTCACCTCTGAGATGCAAAGCAAACTCTTAGCTAAAAGTCCCTGTACAAATGAAAAATTAAACATTTCCAGTACTCAGTGGCACAAGATAAACATTTTCACGCCAAAAGTTACAAACAAGGGGATACAAAGGATTGGGACCAAAGCAAATCCAAAATCCAGCAGGGAGAACATTAAGTCCTGTAGCTCCATGTCCAGCAGCTGTAGCAATCTGTGCAAGTTGTGACCTCTAAAGAGCTTGCGTAGCTCCATCCCTATGGCACTTTCAGTGGTTATAGTTCCCCACAGCTTCTCTCTTGGGCTGGATTTGCCCCCTTCTTTGCAGCTTTCCTTAAACAATCCACGCTCCTGGCTTTTCCAAATTTCTGGGGTCTCTGCTGCCACTTTGGCTTCACACTCACAGTTTCACACATTGCCCTCTCAAAGGTACACTGCCTGGCCTTCCAGGCCTTCTTCTGAAATGGACATGAAAGCCTTCTTAACCCCATAACTCATGCATTCTGCATGCACCTAAAACCAGTGCCACATGAATGATGCCAAGGTCTGCTGCCAACTGGAGCAGCAGCCATGCTTCCCTCTCTCAGCTGCAGGAGTCCAGTACCAGGATTACTGAGCACTCTGAATCTGATTCTGAGGAACAAATTTTCTATACAATGTTCCATCATTCTGGAACATTGTGAGGCTGCCACCATTCTGGAACGTGGTACTCTGTGGCTTTCCCCTCAAAGCAAAGTCTTTCACTTTTCCATTTTGAAGCTGCAAGGGGAGGAGACTTGGTGTTTCTTGTGATGCCCTCAGGCTATCTTTTATATTCTCCTGTTTCTTCTCAGCAATCAAGATCTCCTCAGCTCTATCTTTGTAGTCCACAGCTTTACTGGAGCTTCCTTTCTGGCAAAACTCACATTTTAAATCATTCTCCTGGACTCTCTGCTCTTGATGCTCAGCATAAATCTGGCTGAAAGCCTCCAACAATAGCCATGCCACCATCTCAATATTAGACTGTCTTAAAATTTCTTCTGCCAGATTAATTAGTCTGCTACCAAGGACACATTTCATTAACTGTATGGGCAATGACATCATCATACATAATATAACATCTAGAAAACTCCACTGTATGACCTGATAGAATGGGAGTTTCAAAAGGAAATAACATCTTAGCATTGTGTCAAAAATAATTTAAACCTGGCAAATCCTCCAAAAAGTTCTTAGGAGTTCCTGGGCCACACTTTGAGAAACACTTGTTTATTTTTATCTAGTAAAAAAGTACACTCTAAATTCTCAGTTATTTGACACGGTGAAAATTTTGTCTCTCACATAAAGCCCATTGTGATTCTGACCTGGATAAATCACACCTTTCTTGTAGTTACACCATCTGAGATATGTGGCATTACCCGTACAAAGGAAAGGCAGGTGGGAAAGGACCTCCTTCCCTCCTAATTGCCCAGAAGCATGTATGTCACTTCCAGTCACAGCTCATGTGCACGAAATGGTCACACTGCTCCAACCCACTGCAAGAGAATGGGCAAACCCCATGTCCACAATCCTTGTCTACCTCAAAACTTCTGATAAAAACACCTTCTTCCAAGTCCTGCAGGAATCAGAACAATGACACTTCATTCTGTTTGCTGAGCAGAACCCAGAGTCACAGTATTGAGCCAGGTAGTGAGCAGCAGAGATACACCAGACAAATTCACTAACCAGAAAAAGGAGTGACTGGAGCCAGTAGCAATATTGCTACCTTCTACGGCTTATCTGGTCTAATAAGCACTTGCTACCTAAGTGCCAGTGGCTGAGTTTGGTTTCATTTGATCTTTTTAAATCTTATGCATTAGGCACCATTATTACACCAATTCTTTAGTCAGGAAACCTGTGACACAGTGAGGTTTCAGTACCCTGGGTTACCATGGTGGGCCTGGGATTTGAATCCAGATGGATAGTTTTAACTTGGTACTACACTTTTAATGGTTCAGCTTCACTCTACTGCTTCCCTGAGATAACCTTTCCTTGAGAAAATCTTTCATCTTTACAAAGATGATTCAGATGTTTCATTGGTTGGCTTTATCCCCCAAACTGCATAAGAAATTTATGACCTAACTGCTTCAATCTGACAGTATCAAATGTCACTTAGTGAATCAACCTGCCTGCCTGTGCCAAATTGAATTCACTATGCCTTCATAGTTTCCATGGAGAGGTCAAGGCACGGAATATAAAGAGTATAACATGCTAAACTCCAGACCCCTCTCTGCATGGGAGTCATGGCACTGCTCTTCACTGCTCCCTCTGTTTTTTATGGGTAAGAACACATGAGAAGTGCAGAGACGTGGGAGTCAGACTGACCCTGACGTACTACGACTGGTACAGAACTTGACCCTGAAGTGCTGATTCCTGACATAGTGTTGCTATTGACATGCAAACTGTTGCTGCAACCTCACTCAAGGTATCTAATGTTGCCAAGCTATACCTCTTTTACATATAAAGTAGAAATATCAATAATTCAAATTTTAAAGCATTATAATATATAGTATGCACCCTTGAAAGTCTATACACCAGGTACATGAGCTCAACTTTAACCTTCAGTCCTTCTAATTGTACACTGTATTACAAATAGAGCCCCAAAATCTGTCCTAATAAAAAAACTATGATTCTGTTTTAGTTTTTTATTCACTTCAATGCAAGTACAACCCCTCCCCCAGGGTATGCACCTCGGTAAATAAAAGAAAATCCCATTTATATACTGCTATTATATAATATTAATGTCTCATTTTATATGAAGTTTTATTCTTTCATGCTTTTCAAACAAACTGAAACACACATCAAGGCAGTTTTTTCCTAAGATGAAAATGCATAAAATTTAGACTGACAGAATTTCATTTTGATTTGATTAGGTTGTCTGCTTCCTTCATTTGTGAAACAAGAATGGGGTCTGAACAATGTAATATCTAAAAAGAGGCAAAATGCCAAGAAGTGCTGCAAACTTTTTGTAAAGCGTTTTGGTAAAATGTATTAATAGCTTTATATGACTAAAGAAAATTCATTCTGAGTAATTAAAATAATTGTGACTATGGAAAAGGCTTTATACACATAGATTCCAATATGGGATTATTTCAACTAGTTAAAATGTTGGTGCAATATAAATTTTCCAGAATTGGAATTAGATATGTATGTTAGGATAGGTCCCAGTTATGGTATTTTATGATATAGATAAATGATAGATAAATACATACATGCATACATATATACATGCATACAGAGATGAGTTCTTTCCAATGGTTCATTCTGTCCCTGACAAGTTTCAGCCTTTTATTCTTTTGTTCATTGCCTCTAGTAGTAAAATGACTACCATGGCTTCTGATGTTCAAGGCAAGGAAAAGGGAATACTATACAGTGTTAAATGCAATGTCTCATCTTGTGCTTGTCTCAACAGGAAGTGCAAATCTTTGCCTGAAGTCCTTCACAAAACTTTCTTTTGTGTTCCATGGTCCAGAACTGCTTCTCATATCCACCACTGGCTTTCAACGATCATTTGGCTTGCCACTTCTAAAGCAGAGGCAGTGAAGTCAGGAGGCAGTAGCAGATTTGTAGTGAGGCTGAAGGCAGATGAGAAGGAGGAAGCAGAGCTTGGAGCACCAACATCGAAACATGGCCCTGGGTTGGGGAAGATGATTCTACAATCTTTCTCCAGCAGCGTGGTGAGTGCCAATTTTCTCACAAGGCTGAAGAGAAGGCTACTGGGGAATCTTTAAATGCAGGCTGAGCACCAAAGTTGATGAAAGTCTGTTTCTTGTGCCAAAAGGCTCTTTATTTTTGTGGTTTTTTTCATCTAAATAGTTCACTGTAATGAATCTCTTCAGTTATAAATATCCTAAAAGTGAGATATGTATCATCTCACTTCTAAGACATTTACAATTGAAGAGATTCAATACAGTGAACTATTAGATATGGTACTGTTACAGTGTGGTCAAATGGCCCCCACTTAAGCCTAATGTAATCATAGATGGGGCTGAGTCTGGTATTCATGATTGACTCGTGGTCTGGGACTGGGATTGATGGTGTGAGTGCTGCATCCGCCCAGGGGTGGAGCCGACATACAGTGTAAGGGTGGGAAGCAGGCATGTCTGTCTCTCTTGCCTGTTCGTGCCTTGTTGTTTCGTGGCTACCATGAATGGCTGACCCGACACACCACCCTGCCTTGCAGCCAGCTGAGTATGGACTGAAACCTTCAAGAACTATAAGAAGTAAACCTTTCCTTCCCTAATTTTGGGCATCAGGTATTCTGTCTCAGCAACAAGAGAAAAGTAACCAAGACAGGTACCATCTCACTTCCAGGATATTTAAAATTGAGCGATTCAATATAGTGAATGAATCATTAACTGAAAATACCATAAAAATAACCAGAAGCACCTTGCTCTGGGCAACCCACCCATATATCTGGGTCCCCTTGCCTTGGCCTCCTGCTTGCCTGTTACCCCACTCGGATGAGACTGATCCCTTGATCTCTGTAGGGGCTTTTTTATAAGACACTAATCTCATTGAAGAGGGTTCTACTCACTCCTGATACCGTCATCCTGGGGTTCCGTATCAACCTGTGAATTCAGAGTAATATGAAATTTTGACCATTATGTCCACACATACACTACTGTCCCTGGGAGGAGTTACTGTTACTGGGAGCACGGTTTCAAAAACAAACCATCCAACTCACAGTCCTTTGTTGGCTTTCACACTGGCCACTGGACTCCAGCACCAGGCATAGCTAGGGACAATCCCTATTCTCTAGAGTCCTCCAAAGCCATTCAAAGTAGCCAATCCTAAGCCTGGCTACCTGGCCTTTCTTATTCCTTCCCACAGAGTAGCAAAGAACCTCATACTCATAGTTCTTTCCTCTTCTTCTGTCTTAAGCCCCACATTTGTGCTTTCTGAGAGGCTCCCCAGGGAATGGGGTTCCATTCCTCCTGGGAACTTGCAGTAAACTATCTATTCTAAGGTAATTATTTCCTAATCTGTTGACCTTGGTACACTTCAAATTTTCTACTAAGGTAGAAATTTCTAATTAATTAATTTTATTGGTGCATTTTAGATATACATTATGATCACATTCATCATAGGAAATTTGTACCCTTACATGATATACCTTGATTCTTCTTTTTTTTCCCCTATTCCCCTCTACCCTCTCCTTATTTGTAAAATCTTTATTTCTGTATTTTCCTTCATTTCTCTTTTTTTTTCTTTTCTCTTCCAGTAAGGGATAAGGTACTATGTTTTAAAATGCAGGGTAAGAAAGAACACAGAGAATCACACATCACTGTTAATGCTATCCCTGGACAAGACCTTGCCCATCTGCACAGGGACAGGAAAGCACTATCATCCCGACTTCTACATAGAAGGAATGAGGCAGGGAACCATCACTGATCCTTGCTAAGGTCTACCACAGGTACAAGCGGACTTAGCCACCTTAGAAGTAATAAAAAGTAATAATGGGAGAGGGAGGTGGCAGTGAGCATTCATCTGACCCACAGAGGCCCATATTTCAGCCAAAGAGCAAGCCGGCCATGCATTGCTCACTTACCCTTTGTATTTGTGTCACTGAAGTTCACCCAGGTACCAAAGAAGCCCATCAAATCCACACATCTCTGTGACCTACTTTAATACATTTTCATCACACTTTAAAAATAAAAATTTTGTGCTGCCTTCTCCCTTTCAAATTTCCTAGGTACCTAATAGTCTTCTATGAGATTTCAAAAATAATTGCCAGGCAGCCTGCACTACCCCCGTTTTCTCCTTTTGTGCTCTGCAGCGATTTTCCTACCCTAGATATTCTGAAGCATATTGCTTTTCTGAGCTGTCTTTCCTCATTGACTATTATTACCTTAAGCATTCTTCTTGCTATTACCCTTTGTCACCAAGTTCAGTTCCTAAGACAAGCCAAACCTTCCTTCCTTTTTCTATAATTTCTTATTTGCACTTTCTCCCTATTAAGAAACTAGTCCACCTTTTCCCTTTGTCATCTTTTTTCCTTCTGACATACTTTCAAAATGTTATTTTTCCCTCCTGTGACTTTTCCCCCTTTACTAATAGGGTCTGTTTTATGAACCCGCCTTTCCCAAGTTTGTCCTTACCTACCTGACTTCCTTCTCTGCCACAGCAATTTTTCATGAACGTCCTTTCTAAGATCCCCTTTCCATTTTTATGTCTTTTAAAACATATGTCTCTACTTACGTTTCCATTAGAAATTATGATGGCATTAAGTCATTAAAAACTATATCACTTAGCTTTGTCATTTTACTGCCACCCTGTCAGAGACCTTTGGAAATAACTCTGTAATGGAAAATTACTCTCATGCATACAGTGAAAAAGGAGAAGTGGAAAAGTGACAGGAAAAGAAAACAGAAACTGAACATAAAAGTACATTACAAAGGTCTGTGCAAAGTGAGCAGAAGAATGAAACAATCAGTCAAGCAAAGAGTTTTTTCCATGGAAATGGTCAGTCTAAATCATTCTGGTAGAAAATAAGGAAGAGAAGGGCAGAAGGGAAGGAAGGGCAAACAGAAGCCTTCCCATTCCTTTTCCTTCCTAAGATCCTTTTCTTCCTAAATTATTTGCTTGAATGTATTCTAGGTGTGGGCACTGATTCAGTAAATACTCGCTGTGCATGTGCCACATGCTGCATGTGAATGAAACATACTTGCCACTTTCACAGGGCCAAGGAGCACTGGGCTCTAGTCTTGGCTTTCATACCTAGAGGGTCAGTGTGCCATGAGGTGTGAAATTTTATTCAACTTCAGTTTCCCAAAATGGCTTCCCATTAGGGAAGCAGTCAGAGAGGAGAACTCTGTTTCTCAGGGATCTGAGTGCTTCTGTTTAGTGTGTGAAGATGGTTAAGTTGATGGGCAGGAAAACAGAGTCTCCTGGTCCATCAGGCCCCTCCCTTGACCTAGACAAAATCTCACCCTATAACAGAGAAGGCGATGGCTTGCCCCACTCACTTATGTGTCAGTTTCAGGGACACTTTAGAAAGTGAGTAGCCAAAAAAGCAGTGGGAAGAAAAGATAATTTTAGCCAAGTCTTAGGAATACAATTTCTTGTCATTTCCCAGAAAGACCAAAAACTTTTGAAATGTGTATTCTTATTTTTGTCTCCGAATTTTATTCACATGAAACAATATACAAAGATTTGATCTCATGGGGTTCCAGAATTTATTCGAATTACAGTGGATTATGTGTGATGTTAAGCAAGTCACTCGCTTTCCTTACAAACAGTTTTTTTTTTAGCTGGGGAAAAAGATGGTGAGAGGCCACGTGCAGACTCTGGAAAGTGATCATTTAGTCCACTAATGGCTAAGTGGAGGTAGAAGCTGGTCACTTAGACTACATGGCTCTTTGGACAGGGCTGATATCAGTTTACCAATCAGCCTCTACTTGGATTTCTGGCTTCCGGGCTATGTAGAGTGTCAGTATTTTTCATATAATACCTGCTTCTGATGCTGCTTATCTGTAGTTACCTAAGCAGGGTCAATTGTTCAGATAACTGTAAAGATAACCATATTTACATTTAAAGTCTAAGACTATAATGGAGAAACCCACATAAACAGAACCTTCCATATGATCAGCACAGATTCCTAGCTAATATTATTACTAATAGCACAATAGTAATATTTATTAGTGGGTTGTCATTTGAGAACCTATTTAGATCTCAGGTCCAGGGCAACAGAGCCCAACAATTTAGAATATGCAGATGGAGTTCTGTCTGGAGGTAGGAATGAGCTTTCCAGCGAATGGGGTCCTTTGTGGAGAGTGAAATCAGAGTATTGAAGTGGAGCCCATTGAGTGGCTATTGGAATAAATCTGATAGAACAACAGAACTTATTGCTTTCTGCTGCTAGTAACACAATAGTACAAACTGGGTAAGTTATACAAAAGAATTTTATTTTAGCTCACAGTTCTGGTGCAAAGGGAAAGTGTACATCAAATAATGGCAAAAGACAGGAAGGACATGTGTATGTGTGTCTTTCAGGGCCTTTTCCCTCTGCTTATAAAGCAATCAAGATTCAGTTCTAGGGGTTTTACCTTAATGACTTTATCTAACCCTTACCACCCCAAAAGGCCCCACCTTTAAACACTGTAGTTAGATTTTCTACCCTGACACCTCACAATGAGAGATTAAATTTCAGCATGAGTTGGGGGTGGAAGAATAAGTCATAATTAAACCACAGCAGAGCTGAAATGAAAGTTATCATGTACCTTTAGTAACAACTAGCTAAGCAGTACTGTAAATTTTAAGCTTTTCATAAAGAAGACAGATGTGACTTTTCTTCCCTCCTCTGCAACCGCCCAGATGAGAAAAATGTATGTCAAGATCCTTTCTCAATTTAACCCTTGTCTCTGGTTCTCTCAAGAGGCTGTGTAAAGAAACTGCATAGGTGGTCATGAGTGCTGCTGCCCAGGCTGACTAGCCAGGGTCCAGACAAGATAGAAGTCTTGCCCCAAACTGAGAAAAATACCTTCTTTTAAGTTGATACTAAACTGCAAATTGCACAGAGAGGTTTGAAGGCAAGAGTTTCCAAAGACCTGGCTATATGTGAAGTGACCCCAGAGAACTTCTCTAAGACACAGTTAACTCATTCACAGCCAGAATGGATTTTCAAGCAGGGATTTTACAATTATAACTTGCATGTATCTCATCATTCTCCTTTCCAACAAGGATAGGGATTACAGGAGCCAAGAAACAAATCTCCTATACCTAGAATGTCCAACTCAGGATGGTGTTGCCACTGCCTGCCAGAAGAAACACAACTAATAGGTACAAACTTGCCTATTTATTTCATAAGTAAGAATTTGAGCACTGTCTACACTTGTGAAAAATAAGATCAATTCAATCATTTTAGCAAATGGTTACAAAGTATCTGGCAAGATCCAGCTATTTATTTATTCAATTAGTTCATTTACTGGAAAAATACTTGCCGAAAATCTATTTCACAGACACGAAGTGCCTGGGATACATCAATGAACATAATTTACAACAAATATAATAACAATGAACACAACAAACACCAAGTTTATACTATGATAAAAAGTGTTAAGTGCTATAGGAGAAAGAAAATGTTGAGTGAGAAAAAATAATATGATTAGGAGGGAAGGCTGCAGTTTAAATTGAGAAGGTTCAGTTTTGTATGAGAAAGGTGAGATTGCACTCTAGCCAATACCTTTTCAAATCTAAGATTTGATTTCAAATTGCCAAGAGATTCACATATATAATAAGAGATAGGTAGACGCTTGCACCATGGAAAATTTGGCCTGAGAGTCAGGCTTCTAGCATGAGTTGCTCTTTTGCAGTGGACAGTGATTTTTCTCCACCCATTCTTATTTTAGTAATTTCTGCAAATTTTACATCCCTAACATGTAGCCCACAAACTTTGGAAGAGGCTAATTCCACCTGTCCCAGAAAAGGAGTGTGTGACTCAGGCTCACTGCCAATCAACATAATCCTGTGTCCTGACTACTTACTGACTCACGGGTGTACCCTTACCCCTACCAGAATGATGGAACTGAAAATACTGTTTGATAAAGATTGCTGGAAAAGATCATTCTCATTGTCTTGTTTTTCTATTGTCAACTGATAGGATCTAGGTAACTGCTTCAGTCCTTTTACTAAAGATGACCTGAGAACTCTGTAAGCACAGAGGGGTCAGAGAGAAGCAAATCGCAGTGGAACAGACCCAGAGTCAGATTAAACCTTGTTTCCTGGTCCTTTGGTGACATAACCCAATGAATCTACTTTCTTATCTAGATCGATGGTACTTAAGTTTTCTGTTGCCTGCAACTGAAAGCATCCTAGCTAATAAACCAAACGAAAGGTGACTGCAGACGGAAGGCCTGGCTTGTGATTTCTTATTCATGTGAAAGTCTTATTCCAGCAAACCTTCCCTATAGTTAACCTCCCTTTATTATGCACAATTTATATACCAAATCAACACTTTTTGTGAGTCACAGCAAAGCAAGATTTTAAATCACTAAAAGAGATACTTCTAGAAAACTAAAAATAGTAGAACATATTGAATTAGAAATGAAAGGTGCACATGTTAAAGCAGGCTCAGGAGGATCAATTCTAAGGTAATTTACGGGAAGGAAATGACAGACACTCTCAACCTCCAGCATAGTAAATTGTTTCTTGATTCCATCTTAATGAAAATATTGTGCTTTCTCTTTTCTCTTCTGCAATATAGCCAATGGATTTTTTTTGTCCTCTTTTTTTCTTTTACTTTTTGCATAAATTTGGTATTTTTGTTTTTAATAAAGTGGAAGTGTTTTTGAGAATTTCTATTGCAACAGCAGGGCTTGAACTTCAGGTCAGCTGCAAGGAAGAGTGTGTGCTGTTTCCATGGAAACCGTAGCAGTATAATGTCAGGTACTAAGAGACATCAAGAATGAAGGGATAAAATCCATGCATCATTTTAATAAACACGTCCTACTTACTGTTATTTAACCACAATCTGCGTTCATATGCTCTATCCCTTAATAGCCACTCTTCATAAATTTCTTTTGACCACATCTAACCTTTCTCAGTTGGTCCTGATTAAGATGCTAAGTAAATAAAAATGAAAAGAATGCCCTTCATTACAGTACTATAAATGCCTTATTATTCTGAAAACTCATTAGACATATATATGTTTTAATTAGAAAGCAATACAATGGGGACTCATTCATAAGGGTCAACTTAAACCCACAGAAACAGGCAGATAAATTAAGAATTGGAGCTTATAGTTTATTCTTATGTTTTCATTGTATACCAAAGGCCTGTTCTGGACTATTTATAGTAGAAAGAATTAAAATAAATTGTGTTACTCCAACCTCTGTGGTACTGATACTCCTCCCCAGGAGTGAAAGTTCCAGCAGAGCAAGAACACTCCCTCCAAACCTCCCAGGCTCACAGGAACAAGGCATGCAAGCAAATGCCTCCCAGTACCATCTTTGGGAAATTGGACAGACCTCAAAGCAACACTGTGAAGTAAACGCCAGCCGACACTTGAACTTTCCTGGTCTTCATTCTTCCTATACTCCCCCTACCAAAAGGCCCTTCTCAACTGCCTCCTCACGGTCTTTCTTCCGTACATCCATTAAAATGGAGAAGAAAGAAAGACAGAAGGGAGAAAGAAGGGAGGAAATAAGAGCTGGAAAAAGGAAGAAAATAAGAAAAGGAGATGAGACAATTTGAGTACACACCCAGAGTTTTACTCCATCAAGACCCAACCAGGAACATTGGATGAAAGGAATGATTTTGTGTGCAGTGCTATTCAGAATTCTTTTATTCAAAATCCCCAAACCCACTTGAAGGAAACTTGTAATAAATTCCAAATAAACTGAAATAACCCTGTGTTAGAGACAGTAGTAGGACTCAGACAGCAAAACCTCTCTATGCTGTAGCCTAAGAAATTTTAACTATTAAAGGGGAAGAAGCTTTATCTTCCTTCAGAACACAAGAATTGGAACAGAAAATGATCAAGTCCTACTGATATCAGTGACATCACAAAGCCACCCAGAAGTAACTGCTATGGCTGGAAGGCTAATGGACTTCTGATAACTGTGACCTGCAGATGAGGAACTGGCATGCCAGAGGTGGGCAGAGTGGATGGAAAGATTTCTTATAGCAAATAAGAAAGAGTCAGTTAATCCTGATGAGAAATCCCAGAAATACCGATGTAAGAACAAACATGGAGCTAAGGGCCAGCTAGTATATAATTAAGGAATATGAGCTAGAGACTAGGATGGGGAATTCACTTTCTTCACATGTATCCTTCCTGATTTAACCCAGAAAAGTCAGTAGGTCATCAATAGATTGACATAAAAGGAACTCCAAGAATGGAAAACACAGTTCCATACCAAGAAGTAACAGTCAAGAGGCAAAGAGGAGAATTTCTTGCCTGGTCCAGCCAACACACACACACACACACACACACACACA
The DNA here is from genome assembly GCA_004363535.1 of Dasyprocta punctata. Taxonomy (NCBI): domain Eukaryota; kingdom Metazoa; phylum Chordata; class Mammalia; order Rodentia; family Dasyproctidae; genus Dasyprocta; species Dasyprocta punctata. Next base: position 90,209 of record RJWM01002499.1, on the reverse strand, counting down.
CACACTCTCATTTGAAACTTCATTGCTGTAAATTTTAAGTTTCTATGTGGCATTTAAAAATACCTAACAACAAAACCCCACCTAGAGTCAAAATTTCAAAAGATGACTAGAAGTTTTGTGAAATAGTCTCACAACATTTAAAAGAAGCAATGAACTTGCAATTCATGTAATCATGTGATTCTGGATATAATTTTGCTATGTAGATATTAAGTAGCATTCGAATTGATCACTTCAGTGGCTCTTGCATCATGACATAAGTAAAACAATCGATTAACAGCATCAGTAGTTTGGTCCTCTTGTCCTCAATAGTGCCTCATCACTTAGAAGTGACCTTTCTACCCTACAGGTGGTTCCTCCCAAAAAAATGAAAATATGGTATGAGCAGAATATGGTCACCATTCCTTGATTGGAGAAAGAGAAAAGATAGTGGTACAGAAGAGGTAGAGCCAGTTTGACTATAATAAGACATCATTAGAACTGAATATCTCAGTGGACACTTTCACTTATCATATTCCCCAATCTGATCTGCCTCATACAAAATAACATTAATTCAAGTATATATTTTGCTAGTTCAGGGAGGTTTCTGTGAGAGAAAAGGATTCAATCTCATTGACCACAACCCATGAGCATCTTGAAAAAATATTTTAAGTGAGGCAGGATGGATCAAGTCTGAGCTCCAATAAATCTTAGGAAATGGGAAGAGCAGGAGAAAATATAATCTGTATCATGGGCCCTGCAGCAACTCAGAGTTCAATCCTAATGGTATATTAAAGAGCATCTAGTCCAAGTGTGGCTGAATCTTCCCTAAGGACATTAGATTTGGCCTCTGAAATGTACAATGAATAAATAAGTCAATTGAATCAGCTTACAGAAGGCATGTACTATGTATAGACTTTTCTACACGAATTCACAGTACAGTTCTACTCACAGATACTCATTCATTCATTCATTCATTTTATTAGCTACCTAGCCTTAGATATTAACTACTGAGCTCCAGAGAAAATCAGAAAACTGAGACCCAGGCCTGTTAAGTCATTTCCTCACAATCACAGAGTGCTGGGACTTCCGAAGCATGTGTTCATGAGGATAAGGATGGAGGTGAGTGAAAACAGAACACAGGTGATTTCTCCCAGTCCACAGACAATGTAACTCAGTTGGAGGGTGTCAAAGCCTAGGAAAGAAGTGCTTTCTTTCCTCCCTTTTCCCTACCATTCCTTCTCCAAGGCTCTCCAATTCAATTTACACACAGTTCCTAGTTTATACAAAATCAAACAAGTCTGTCACACCAAGAGTTTAGCAGAAATTCTGTTAGCAATAGTAGGATCATTTTTCCAAAGGGGTATTTTTCAATTGCAAATTTGTCTACTCACCTCTGGACTCTTGTTTCATATTAAAATTAATATAGGCTTAAAGTCATAAAATCTTATTTTAGGCCATAGTCATTCTATGATTTTAGGACTTATCTTTTTCCCCAGTACTAAAGGAAATATTCTGGATCACAGCTCAACTTACAGATTTCTGAAGAAAAATTGGTTCAAAAGAAATTTTATCATTAAGTACAACCTTAATGGAACTTCTACTTCTGACTGTTGAAACACAAATTTAAAATTTTGCCCATTGGACTATGTTAGTATCTCATACTCTCCGTAGACCTGTCCACACACTGAAATCGGCTCTCAGATTGCTCTTTCCAAGAGTTCTTCAAGGTCAACAGAACCTGAGATTACAAATAAAAAATTAATTTAAAAAATCAAATAACAAGTATTGCTGGGGTCAGGACAGACTCATCCTTTGGTATCCAGGGCTACATGCAGGGCAAATGCCATGCAAAGCAGTCTTTCTTTACTATTAATTCAAGTGTTTCTGTGTGTGTGTGTGTGTGTGCGCGCATGTGTGTATGTGTGTGTGTATCAGACACAGAGAGATTTACCTAAAAATTGTACCATTCATAAGACAGTTTTTAGAATAAGACGTTATTTGTAAGAGGAGAAAGGGTGAACATGCATGCAAAACAGGTGAATAGAAAAACAAGAAGCCACAGATTTTTACTGCTGGGTTGAGTCTAAATGTTGTGTGCTTAGGGCTGTGACTGGACTCTCAATCAAAGTAATCAGCTGTCCTTCAAAAGGAACAACTTTATTTTCTGCTCTACAAAATATTTCTATTAGAAAAAAAATCTAAAATTAAAATTTGAGTGAAGATTAGATTAAGTAAGAAGGAAGTCTCTCAGAAAAAAAAAATACTTTCTAATGACATGAAGTTCCTTCTCCATGGCAGCAATTTCTGAAAGTTTGTGTTTCTTAAACCATGTCCCACCTCCCCTGCATTTATTTTCAATTAAGTGGATTTTCTTTCTTTCTTTTCAGTACGAGGGATTGAATCCAGGGCATTTATACTGAGTTACATTCCCAGCCCTGTTTATGTTTTCATTTTCTATTTTTTGAGATAAGAGTCTCGCTAAGTCACCCAGACTGGACTCAAGTTTGGAGTCCTTCTGACTCAGCCTCTCAAGAGCACAGAGATTAAAGATGTGTGCCACTAAGCCCAGTCTTTGTTCTTTTATTATGTTCTTTTGTTCTATTATTAATGACAACTGAAATGACAAATGAATCCTACACTTTTTGAATTAGCTTATGGCTTCCCTTATAAGGTTGTTTTTAAATAGGTAAAAGACCATATTTTCATTTTCTCTAATGAATGCAGTATTTAAAGATCCTCATATCAGTACATAATTGGAACCTCAATGTAAAATTATTATTATGTGAGTTCTTCATAACAATGAGTCACAACTAAAAAAACTTTAAATGGTACAAGAGAGAAGGGCAGTTAGCAAAGCTCCCTGTCTCCTCAGAACTCCTCCACAGACAGGGCCCTTGCAGATCAAGCAGGTCACAAAGGTCCCTCTACATCTCAGCTGACCTCTGTCCCCAGGCTGAGACTGCCCACAGTGGCAGACATCACCAAGGAGGCCCAAGTGTGGTATTGGGGTTGGACCCAGAAGACTTGCACGATCTTGAATCATACGCTGGTTTTATTTGTGGAACTTTGAGTCGTCTTTCGATTCTTACCAGCCCTGCCTTTGTGATGCTCAACATCATATTAATAGCTAATGTCATTGTTGGTTCTTTATTCATAGTGTCTTTGTAATTCAGAATTGTGATTTTTTTTAAAGATTTAGGGAACAGTTAGCATGGTGTCTTTGACATCAGTCACAGCAACCTTCAGATATTAGCTCTGTCATATACTAGCTTGATGACTTGGGGAAATAATCCCCTTTCTAACCTTCTGTGTGCTATCTGAAAAGATAGTTGGTAAAAATGATCATTGTTCTCAGGTTTAAATCCATAACAAAGCGGAAGGTTTGATTTTCCAGCACTTGCTCCTCCGACAGACCAGGCTTCAGGCTGAGCCCTCTCTCCTGTCTCAGAGATGAGCTGGAGTGCAGCTTTGTTCTGGTCACCCACTGTCCTGCTTAATTTCCCCTGGGCACAAGTTCTTCAGCTGCTACTGGAAGACTGTTTCAACTCTTTTCTGTTGTTCTTTGACAACAAAAAGTTCCAAACTCACTTACATTGAAAAACTCAGTCTTATCCATAATTAAGATATCTAATGTGGCCTATTATTCAATGTTCAAGTTCAGTTAAGAGCGAAATTTTCTCACCTATCTCGATAGAGATTTGCGGCAGTTTGAAAGCAAAGGAGGCCCTGTCCATTCTTTCTCTTTCCTCACACTTCACTCTTTGTGCCCCATCCTTGCAGCCAGGATTTCTGCAACACAGAAAGGACAGGGAATGCAGGAGAGCTTGGTGAGGGCTGGGGTCAACAAGTCAGCTCCTTTGCTCTGCAGCTGTGACTCCACAGACACCTGAAAACAGTCCAAACCACCCCAAACCAGCTCATCACCTTGTCTGCAACACATGCTTCTTTTTAAAAGGGTTTTTAAACAATCTCTCCTGTGCTGTGCCACCATCTACCAAGTGGACAGATTTAGAGTCGTTCCTGTCTTTTCTCCCTTTCTCACTTCTTACGATCAAGCTGGTCACTAATATACTACTTAATATATCTACTCACAACCTCTTGATAGGCACTCTCTTTTTCTAGTCTCACAGCCCATACCCTGTTTAGGCTCCTGTTTTCCCCTTCTGGCCTGCCTTCATGGAATCAGAGCTGGTCTTTCATGCCTTTCCACACAACCACAAAAGCAATCTCTTTTATCTTTTCTTTTTTTCAGTACTAGAGATTGAACCCTGAGCCTTGTGCTGAGCTATCCCCAGCCCTTTTATTTATTTATTTATTTATTTATTTATTTATTTATTTATTTTTTTGAGACATGATTTTGTTCAATTGCTAAATTGCCCAGACTGGGATAGAATCTGGGATCCTCCTGCCTCACTCTCCCAGAGTGCTGAGATTGCAGGTGTGTGCCACTTTAGAAAAACAGTTTTATGAAGTAAATGGATCTCAAGATAAAAAATAAAACTATTTATTGGAAGAGTAAGGCAGCATAGGTCATTTGTGAACAAGCAGGTCTTTTCAGTTTCTGTATCTTCTAAGGGTTCTTTCCAACAACAAGGAAAATGATGGGAGAACAGAAAATAGCAGGAAAGGTGAGCAATCTCAGCAGCGTTTATAACCACACGAGAAGATACACAAGAAACAAAACAATGTCCCTCTGGGTGCCACAATGTTTGCACAATAGAGGCTATCCATAGACATTACAATATTTCTGCCCTTTGGATTTGCACATCATATTTTGTAGAATCATAGTCCTCCCAAAGAGTTTCCTATAACTCCTCCATTGCACCCCTCCATTTCCATCGTATCATTCCTGCAGTGTGGGATTCAGGAAGATAAAGTGAGGAGCAAAGTAGCCCTGGTTCCCCCTATAAGGGAACCCTGGCATTGCCCCTCTGATGTTCCACATTCTGCTAATGTGAATGACAACTGTGTAATTTCCCACTGCCCAGGAAGGAAGAGATATCATCAACCATTCCAGCATCTCCCAATTCTCCTTCCCTATTCAGTGTCTATTTTTTAAGCCTCATTTTTAGCAAAAATATGACAAACACAACAATAACATCATTTTGCAGTTGCACTAAAATACATTTTAAAATGCATTTCATTTCGAAGCCACTCTAATTTAAGCATTTTGGAGTTTTTGTTTGCCTTCTCTGTTTCTGAATGCTGCCAGGAGAGCTGAGGCATGTGGATAGCATCTGCCAGGGACAAGATGCTGCCTCCCAAATCTTTAGTGATTCACAGGTTGTAAATACACTTGATGGTGCGTGTATGCATTTATACCAAGGATCTGCAAATAGGCATTTGCAACTTTCAAATGGTTAGCAGTTAATATCATTCTATTTCTAAGGTAGTAACAAATGCCAGCATCACATTTTTGGCTATATCACTTATGATAGGTACAATTCAGATTTTTTTTCTATTGCTTCCTTTTATCTGGAATATAAGAAGTAAACAACATTTTGCTCACTTTTACTTTTCCCAAAATCAATTCTAAATAAATCCTTCAGTTACAAATGGGTATTTTCAGACTATTTCAAATTACCCTGAAACACTTCTCACCTAATGGACATATTTACTTTACAGAACATGCAGTTTTATATCGATTTCGTATGTGATTTGATCAAGCTGACAGCTATGAGTGAAAGAAGCTGCTTATGGCTCTCCTTATACCAAATACCTACTTCATACAGCCTAAAGTATCATCAGGATTATGATACTCTCACTGCTGGTTTCTATTTTTAAATTTTCTCAGGGCAGAAGAATGAGCTGACCTAATCAGGGGGTCATTTGAATAGATTTTAGAGTGCAAGGTACTGCTAATGCCTGGTTGACATTCTAACCCAGAGCAGTTTTTTCCTCTGTGATTAATGGACTTGACATCCATTTTCCCACTGCTTTTGCTAAACATGTAGTTCAGGATTTATTGTTAAATACCACTGAGATCATAGGAAACCAAATTTGTTTGAGTGAAAATATTGTGCCAGAGGCCACAGTTTCTCTAAAGAGTTCTGGATCATACCAGGAAGCATAAAATGGTTCAGGATCTCGATCCATTGAATATAACAATTTCCCCAATGTCAGAAACATTTTTGAATGTAAAATGGATTACATGAAGGAGTAATTTGATAAACCGATAGTTAGGTGAAAGGGTTTAAAATGAATTTTAAGAGTAGCAGAATAAGAAGGAAATGAGATGAAGAGCATCTCCCTTTAGTTTCATGAACAATTGACTTTCCATTTGCTGTGTTCCTCCATAACATTCCCGTCATCATAATCCAGCAGAGTATAAAATCTAAAGCACCCACTCTCATTTCGCTGACTTAAGTGATCTAGAATTTAGTTAATAGGAACAAAAGACATGCCCTCCTACTTAATCTGCTTCTCTTAAAACATGTTAGCTCCTTGAAAAGTTCCCTATTCTTTTCTAGTCATTACACACATTTGCCATTCATATTTCTAAAGAGAGTTGAAAATTTAGTCTTCATGGTTAAACTATTACGGTAAATCTAGCTCTCTATGACCTTGGGCAAATTATTACACCTAATCTCAGATCCCTGATGTATAAAACCGGGATAATCATTATACATTCCTCACAAGGCTATTGAAATAATTTAAAAAGACAAACTTCAAAATGGCTTAGCTCCTCAAAAAACTGAATGAATATTAGCAATTATATTTATCAGAAACTGACATAGTTAATTATTTTAAGACGTGAATAAAAATGTCCTATTCTTGGGCAGCATTAGACCTAACTGTGATTTAATCAAATATCTCCCTTAATATAAGCAATAAATTCCTGCATGGTGAGCATATTTTTAAAAATCTCATGGGTTGAATAAAATACCATCCTCATATCATGGTTAAAAGGAAGTGACAATTTCAACATTTTTGTTCATTTGCTGCTTTTTAACCAAACTAGAGATCCTAGATGAAGTTTAAATACTGGTTAAAAGTGGCAGTAAGGAAGACAATGAACCAACACATGAAGCAGATTTCAGGTGATTACTTTATTATAAAGGGAAATCAACTGTTACTGAATTAAATTACCATGTGAGAGTTACAGGTGTCATTACACAAACGTGTTGGCCAACTGAGTCTAAACCAGGAAATGAAACACGTGAAATATAAGCATACTTTTGAAACAAAATACATATTTTCATTTACTTATGCATTTTAATGCTCCTGTGAAAGCACAACATCTTCCTTGGAGAATATAGATGATTAGTTTAAAAATTAGATGTCCAAGAAAGATGTGAATTTATTAAGTTTTCATTATTCCTGCCTGTTGCAAAATTAGCCCTGTGACCAGGCTCTGCCTACAGTATGTATAGGATGCACACTACCTGAGTCCTTCCTTTTTGTCTGTCCTGGGTCCAGAATGGGTAACATTAGCAATTCCTAATGGAGGCTTTAATTTCTACTTAGAAGCAAACAGTAAGAAATTAAATCAATTCAATTAAAAAACACACAGTGGCAATGCCATTTCACAAGGGATGCTCTTTAAATAGTTAACTCAGAGTAAACTCATCCTGTTCTTTGATTGGGAAGCGTTTCAGACCTTAATTACTGTGTTTCATGAGTCTGTGACAGATCGTCCCTCTTTTACAGGCTTTTTGCCAGAATAAAGCAGGCTTTTTCCCCCCAAGAAGACTACACTTAATTAGTGCTAGAATAATTAACTCTTTGTGGGTTTGATTTCATTTTGTCATTAAATTTCAATTCTAGCCAGATCTAACTGCTTCTATTGTCTTGGTAGTAATTCTTCCAAACCCTTTGGAGCAAAACATTTGCTATCTGCATCAAAGATAAAACTTTTAAGAATGTTTAAAAGTACAATAAACAAAATTGCAAATTAGGAGGGAAAAAAAAAAGCTTATAGAGATACTTCCACTGTAAACACCAGACACAGAGAGAAGGGAAAGATTGTAGGAACATTTTCTCTGCAGCGATAGAAACAGAGAAGGACACAGCAGGGCACAGGCTTCAGTGTCAGAGTATTCCTGGCTGGCCACACGGCCACAGATGATTCACCTAACCTCTCCAAGTTCCTGTTTGCTTGCTTTGCGTAAGGGGATTAGTAACACAAAACTCTCAGGGTTCTTGTGACCATGCCTGGCATGCATCAGGAGCTCAGTAACTGTGAGCCCGTGCTTCCTGTCCTCCCCCTCTTCCAACATAAAATAGGAGGCTCTGTATTTTAATTCTTTGACTCTCTGTTGTAGTACTTGGCAGAATGGCTGTCAATCTGATGAGCTTTCAAACCAGTAGTAGCACCCCACCACCATCCTGTTCCTCAGAGAGTGTCCTTTCAGTGACACTGTCTGTTTCTAGATCTAAGAAGAAGAGATGACAGACCTGACTTGAAACGGGGAGCCTGAGATATGAAAGGTTACACTGAGTGATAGTGAATGCTAGGAGTTGCAGAGAAAAAGAATTCACTCTTCATTAGTGAAACCTAAATAAAAATTGATCACATTAGGCTCACCATGACAAAGAATAATTCAATCCATGGCTTCTTTTAAGATAAAATATAAAGTTTCTCTGTAAAAGTAATTTGGAAAAAGGTGAGAAAAATTCTTCTAGCTAAAGATGGCTCTATCGCTCTCTCTTTGACTTTTTTTTTAGAAAATGACTTTAAAGCTTTTGTAAAAATGATACATGTTTATTATAAGAAAAGTAAAAGTCGGAAATAAGAAAAAGAGGAATAAAAAAGTTAAAAATAATCACCAAAAACCATCCCAAAGTAGCTATTGTTAACAGCTAATGATCATTGTTTGCCCTCTCTCTTTCCTCATATATATCGTGATAATTTCTATCATACTTCAATTAACTAAATACAAAGTAAAAATGAAATTGTTCAGTTTCAGATGTTCCTTCAACACAAGCAAAATTACTTTTTAAAATATCTAAGTTAATTAAAACCATTATTTTAATTATTAAAACCATTATTAAAGTTAAATGTTTCAGTTTTGGACTGACTCTATTGGTTCTTGCTAAAACCAGGCATGAAATAGGAACATTTCCACACTCTTCCACTTCTGTTCACTCTCGTTTTATCTGCATGGAGCTAAGGTTTATAATATTTATACTCAACTAGTTGAGACTGGCGTAAAATTTTAGTTTCATATTTAGATGAATGAAATGTTCATCATTAATACTTTTATATTTCAAAAAAATTATTTTGATTTATCTTTTGGTTGACTAGAATATATTATCCAGCCCTATTTTGTTTATTTTTTGTAAGTCCTGTGTTCTTAATTGTTATAGTTGATACACTGTGTCAATTTAAGAAGTTTAGAAATTTAACTAAGAGACTCAGCAGGGAGCCAGGATCCTTACTTTGTAAATAGCCTGAGGCTGTGTAAAATGAGGGCCTAGAGGTGGTGTGAGTGCTACACCTGCCCTGGAAGGACAGGAGGAGTAGCCTGCTTACAACATAAGGGAGGAGAAGAGGCTTGTACTCCCCCTTTTTCGCTCTGGCTTCCTTTGCTGGCTGCTGTCTTGAAGTGTTGCCCTGGTGCCTTGCCATCCTGCCTTGGAGCCAGCTGATTATGGACTGAAACCTCCACAAACAGTGAGCTAAATAAACCATTCCTTCCTTCATTTTGCGTGTTGAGTATTTTGTACCAGCTACGAGAGAAAAGTAACCAAGACACAAATGTTCTCACAAACAGACATGTTTGTTATGATTTGAAGACAATCTGATCATGCAAACATTATTGGGACAAACATTCCCCAAGAATGCATGAGATACTGTTTCCTAACATTCAGTACATAGAGGAAAACCTAATACCAGCCTGACATTTTCTTTGTTGTATGTGATTTGAGTTGCATTTTGCTGCTTGTTTATTTATTTTAGTCTTCAAGTTCAGCAACTGTACTAGTTATACTGGTCACTAACAGTGTTTTCCTGTTGAGACCAGGAAATGAGATAAGCTGCTGTACAGGCTCAAATTTTTATTAGAAGGAAGTTCTACATTTTATTTCCATATAATTATTTCTGGAATCAGAAGTAACATTTAAAATAGTTTGAAAAGTCAAGACAATGTGAGACCATACACAAGGGGCATCAATAAACCATGCAAATGCTAACCAAAGAAAGTGAATATTTCAAAACTAATGTCAAACAAAGCAGATTTTAAAATAAAGAGCATTATTAAAGATAAAAAGGGACACTTTGTAGTGCTAAAAGACCAATACCCAAGGAAAAGAAAATAATTATATAAATATATGTACTTAATATTGTAATCTCAAAAATTTAAATAAAGCCTAACAGCATTAAAGGAACTAGATAAATCTATGATCATAATAGATGTTTAATATCATTTTCAAAATTTGATTAAACAGATATTAAAATATTATAGTGACTAAGGAGATTTTAACAATATTTTTAAGAAACTAGGCCTATTTGACATACATAGAATGCTGCTTATGATAATTATAGAATGCATATCATTTTAGTACAACATTAACATTTACCAAAATTGATAATATGCTTGTCTATAAAGTATATCTCAACACATTTCAAAGGAATGAAACAAAAAGAGAATGTACTATATGTGGAATTCATCTAGAATCAGTAAGAACTCAACTAGAAAATCTCACACATGGAAATTAGGCAACATACTTCTAAATAGGTCCACGGATGAAAGAAGTCAAAATGGAAATGTTTTTAAAAAAATTTAACTGAGTGAAACAAAAAAATCAAAACTTGTGATTTGTAGCAAAAGTATTCCTTAAAGAATATTTTCAACCCTAAAATGCATATATTAGAGAAGAAAGGCTAAAGTAACAAATTATTTAAATTCTTTTTTTTAAAAAAAACAAGTCAAGTGCAAACAAATTAGAAGGCAGAAAAATACTGCAAAGTCAAGAAAAATAAATTAGTGAAACAAAATCCACAGATGATGGGGAAAATCATCAAAGCCAAAAGTTTAAAATTTACAAACTTCTGAGCCGGGCATGGTGGCGCACACCTTTAATCCCAGCACTCGGGAGACTGAGGCAGGAGGATCATTGTGAGTTCAAGACCAGCCTGGGCTACAAAGTGAGTTCAAGACCAGCCTGAACTGCATAGGGAGACCCTGTCTCAAAAAATAGGGCTGGGGATTTAGCTCAGTGGCCTAAGTGCTTGCTTGGCAGGGATGAGATTGTGAGTTCAATCCCTGGTACAAAAAAAAAAAAAAAAAAAAAAAAAAAAAAAAAAAAAAAAAAAAAAAAAAAAAAAAAAAATCCACAAACTTCTAGCAAAGCTTATTGCTGTTTTTTAAAAAAAGGCAAATACTACTAAATTCAACAATTAAAAAGCACATCACTACATAGTTCACTAAGATTTTTCAAGGAAGACATTATGAATAACTATGAAAATTATTTTGAAAATTTAGAAGGTATTTTCCTTGAAAAATGTAGCTTATCAAAACTGATGTATGAAAAATAGAAAACTTTGTGCTTCTACTACTAAAAATTTAAATTCTTCAACTAAAATTATCAGAAAGAAAACTCAAGACCCATATGACTTTATTGGTAAAACCATTAAAATCTAAGAAATATGGAACAGTCATCTTACAATTATGAGACTACATCCCAAAGTGATTTTTAATTTAGCCAGCAGAACTTTATTACCAAAGCTCAACAAGAATGTTACAAGAAAGGAAAATTATGTAAATCTCTCTTAAGAATATGGACACATGAAAACACAAAAGATCACAAAGACCAAATCAACCTGGAGAAAGAACAAAGCAGAAGGCAACCTATTTACTAATTTCAAATTATATTGCAAAGATAGAATAACCAAAATAGGTTGATACTGCCATTCAAACAAACCAAAGGAACAGAATCAAGATTCCAGAAATAAATCCACGTATATAAGATCAACAATTTAACAAGACTACATGATGGAGAAAGCATAGTCTTTACAATAAATAATGTGAAGAAAACAAAACACTCACATGTAAGAGTGAAACTGAGCTTTATCCTACACAATATTCAGAAACTAACACAAAATGGATTAAAGACTAAATTATAAGAACTGAAATCACAAAATTCCTAGAAGAAAATATAGGGAATAAAATTCCTAGACATTGGTATTGGAAATCATTTTTTATGCCAAAAGTCAAGCAACAAAGACAAAAATAAACAAGTGGGAGTACATCAAACTAACAAGCTTCTACACAGCCAAGCGAACGATTGAATGAGTGAAGGGGAAACTATGAGATAGAAGAAAATATTTGCAAATTATTTACTTGATAAGGGATTAATATCCAAAATATAGTAAGAACTTATGTAACTCAAACATAAAAAGCAAATAATCTGATTAGAAAAGTAGACAAAGGCCCTGAATAAATATTTTTCCTAAGAAGACACACAAGTGACCGACACATACATGAAAAGATGTTCAATATCACAAATCAAGAAAATGCAAATCAAAAGTACAATAAGACATTTCCTCACAAGTATTAGGATGAATACTAAAAAAGACTCAGCAATAGGACACTTGATCCACACATGTGAGACCCTGAGTTCAATCCCCGGTGCTGGAAAAAGAAATATAAGAGATAGCAACAAGTGCTAGTAAGGATGTAGAACTCATGTGTACTGCTTTCAGGAATGTAAATTGTTATAGTCATTATGGAAAACAGCGTGAAATGTCCTCAGAAATGTAAAAATAGAACTGCAATGAAGCCAAATCAGTTTATTGAAGAGTTATCTGCATTCCCATGTTCATTGCAACACTATTCACAATAGCAAAGACATGGAAAGAACCTAAGTGTCCAGATAAGTGAATAAAGAAAATGTCAGAGACAGAGTCAGAGAGAGAGAGAAAAAGTGAGAGAGAGAAAAAAGAAAAACCTTGTTATTTGCAAAAATATGGATAAAACCTGAAGGAATTTGCTGAGTGAAATGACTCAGATAAAAACAAATAGTCTATGATTTTACAAATACATGTGAAGTCTAAAAAAGTCAGATTCATAAAAGCAGTAGAATACTGGTTGCCAGGCATATGGGGGTGGGGTACAAGAAGGGGAAGATGTTATAAATTTTTAGAACAAGATGAATACATTTTGAAAATCTAATCTACAGCACAAAGACTGCAGTTAACAGTACTCTATTGTATACCTGAAATTTTCTGAGAGTGGATCTTAAATGTTTCCACCATGGACACACAAAATAGTCATGAAATTTTAACTATCTCGATTGTGGTAATCATTTCACAATATATAATATATTTATACTTCACACATACATAATTTTGTCAGTTATCCCTCAATTAAGCTGGGATAGAAAAAAAAAAGATGGATGCAAAATACTAAACAAACCAAAAAAAGCCCTCTCATCCACAGTATAGCAAGAATCTGCAAAGCAAAAAGACCAATCCAAGAAAAATATGAGCAAAAAGACTCAGAAACATGTTTCAGTTTCCTTTTGCAGAAACAAAGGAAATTTATTATCTTATGGGTCTGTAGCCTAAAAGTCAGCATTACTTCACTGATGCCAAGATATCAGCATGGCTGTAGTCCTTGTGGAGTTTCAGGGTGAAATTTGTTTCCTTATCTTTCCAAACTTTAAAGGGCAGGATGGCTTCCTTGGCTCAAGGACTGGTCGTCTGTCTTCAATCCCAGCTACACCTGAGCTGGGTCCTTCTTATGCTGCCACCCCTAGTTCTCTCTTCTAATTTCTTCTTCCACTCTTAGAGTCTTTGTGATTACAATAGGCTCACCTATATAACGCAGGACAATCTGTTTTACGTTCTGTTGGTTATGAACCTTAATTTCACATGAAATCTTAATTCCACTTTTCTGTGTAACACAACATAGTCACAGGTCTGGGAATTAGGACACAGACATCTTTGGGAGCATATTTTTTCAAGTACTGCAAGACATATTACAAAGGAAAACATACAAATAGTCGATAAAAATATAAGGAAATGTTTGACCTCATTACTCATTAGGGAAATATAAATTTAAATGATAACAATACATTGCTATACATACATCAGAATGGCTAATGTTAAAAAGTCCACTGAGCATACAGAACAATGGAAACTCTATATGTGCTGGTGGGATTTTTACAATTGCACAGCCATTCTGAAAAAATACCAATATCTACTAAACCCTATAATATTAATACATTTATATCCAGCAATTTAACCCTTCAGTATAGACCCAAGAGAAAAGCTTATACACAGGTATTTTAAGGCATCAATAATTTTAACAGCCACAAATTGGAAACAACCCAAATACCTATGCAAAGCAGATTGAATGAGAAATAAATTGTAGTAGACTCATTCCTTATGAGACATTATATAGCTATAAGGAGGAACAAATTTCTGCTACACAAAACAGCATAAATGAACTCCATCAACATAATGTTGAATGAATGAAACCAGACACAAAAAGGGACATATTATAGAATTTTATTTTCATTCATAAAAAATCCAAAAGCAGAGACTAAACTATTACAACAGAAATCAGAATAGCAGTTACTTTTGGATATAGCTTGCTTAAAAGAAGGCATAAGTAAAGTTTTGGGGGTATGGTAATATTCTGCTTTGTTAAAATATACCTATGATTGTAAAAATACTTTGTTATGTTATATTTCAACAAAATTTTCAATAAATCTATTTAAATAGTATATGTTCTTCATGTCAAAACCTTGAGATCTTCTTTAGCTGCCAAAGATGTAATAAAAACAGATTCCTGATTAAACTGACAATTTATTTCCTAACAAATCTCACAATGGACAGACACTTCCCATCAAAAGAGCCAAATACCAAAAGGCAAGAGGTTAAAGTGAATTAAAATTTAGTTATTCTTGAATCACATGAAAATGTTACCAGACTCTGGAAATTATTCTTATATTTGGACTTTTTTCAGTGACCTAAAGGTAGTCATATGAAATTAGTTAAATAATATTACATTCAACCTTTTAAAATGTAGAGTTTTGCCTTTTTATAAGAAATTGGCATTTTCATCATCAAGGATGTACTCAACCTCTTTGACACAGTGATTTTGCCTGAAATCATTTCAGGGTTTTTTGTGTGTATGTGTGTTAGTTTTTTTTTTTTTTTTTTTTTAATATGCTTACTGACAGCCCAGCCATGATCTGCAGACAGAAAAAGAAGAGCAGCATGATGTGCCTACAGGGGAAAAAAAGAATGGGACTCTCAAACTGCAACAGGAACCTAAAGCATTACAATGAGAATTTCCACAGTAACATAAGCAAGCCCGTTTCCTGTTTTGTTTTTGGTTTTGGACTGTTTTTATAGTATCACAAATGAGTATGGATAACAATAATAGTAAGTAATAGTTCTCATTCTTTAGAACTTTCTATTTATAACCATCGTTCATATTGACAGTACTGCTTGGAAAGCTGGGGTCTTCTGAATCAGATCTACCTTGGTTCAAACTCTAGTCAGCCCCTTATAAGTCCTCTATGTTTGGATGAATTTCTCACTTACCTCGTATGTACGCAGAGGGTCAGAATTTCCCAAAACACACTTTGAGAGGACTGCCTGAGAACACACCTAAATCCATGCTGACAGTTCATCCTGCGTGTGCAATGGAGACGATAAGGTAAAGACCACAGCACACAATGTGCACCTGATCAGTGGTAATGCCTGGTGCGATCATCTCATTTGGCTTGTACAGAGATCTGTTAGGGCTATGCACCAAAAACGCCTCCCCATAGTAGGCATTCAGTAAATGCTTGTTTAATGAATGAATGAATTCATAAGTGGATAGATATAAAAAGAAGTAAGGCATGAATCCATTGTCCCAGCAGTATGAGAAAAGCAAGGCTTAGATTTACCTAAGGTCCCACTGCTACTAATTAGAAAAGTTGAGTTGCAAACCCAGTTTTCTGCTCTTCCTTCATTTCTAGTAGTACAACAACATGCATTTGCCTTGCTCTGGATGTTGGCACTTTATCTTCATTTTGTATGTGCAATTTGTTCTGAGTTAGAAAGTGTCTGGAGTCAGCTCAGGAAGAAATTCAGTAAACAAATTTCACACTTATGCTGATAGTATGTGATATTTTAAATATTCCTAAACTATGATAAAATATAGAAGCACTGAATTTATATAGTATGTATGTTTAATACAAAATAAAAATATCACCAGAGAAAGTAATGAGCAAATAAATCCTCTGTGGGTCCTTTCATTTTTTTCCCTTGAAGCTATAGCCCTAGAAAATTAAACATAGCCAGATAAATGTCTTTCCCAAAGGTATTATGGTAATTCCAAAGCAGCATGTTAGGTCATTTCACTAAGGTTTAGAGAATTTCTCCAACTAGCCAATGTCTGAGGTGTCCACATACCTTTCCTTTACTGATAGAAATGTGTTCACTGTGGCAAGCATACCTGCAAACCTATGTGCATGTCCACAGAATCATAAAATTGCATTTTAAAATGTCAATATTTTACCAGTACAGTATGTGCACAATGGAAATGATCCAGAACTGGAAAGCAAATGAAGTTTTTTTTTTTTTTTCTTTTTTAAGCATTGGGGATTGAACCCAGGGCCTTCACACTGGGCTACATTCCCGACCCTTTTTCA
This sequence comes from Dasyprocta punctata, assembly GCA_004363535.1. Classification (NCBI taxonomy): domain Eukaryota; kingdom Metazoa; phylum Chordata; class Mammalia; order Rodentia; family Dasyproctidae; genus Dasyprocta; species Dasyprocta punctata. The sequence goes on along the minus strand of RJWM01002499.1, from coordinate 73,634 downwards.
TATTTTATTTCAAGGCAGGGTCTTGCTAAATTGCCCTGTTGCCTAGGCTCAGCTCAAAGTTTCAATCCTCCTACCTCGACCTCCTATAGTGCTGGAATTATGGGTACAGGACTCCATACAAATAAGCTTTTGAGTGCCAAGAATTCTAAATAGCAAGAATACTATATGCAGAACAAGAATATTCTGGAAATAAATTCAACCAGATTAAAGGCGCATATCAGAAAAAAGGACCCAGACTCAGGTGGCCACTGCCATTCCCCAGGAGCTGTGGTGAGAAAGCCCTGGCTCTAGCAACCTGCTCAGAGAGGTCATCCTGTGTTGCACACAGGCAGGCGTCCTTCTGGCAGGAGCTAAGCTCATGGCTGTCTACCTCTTGTAAGTGGAAAGAAAATGGACTGGGAAGCCCTGAGGGAGAGAAAACGTTTCAGTGATTTATAAATTGCACAGTAATTGAAGTTTCTAGAAATAGTGCAGCAAAAAGAACACTGGACTAGGAGACAGGTTCCTTAGAATGACTCAGTGTGGGCTTCCATGCACTTCAAAAGTGCTATTACTCTCATTATTATTGTTAATGCCGTTTTCTCAATGACAGTTAAATGATTATTATTAATATGTGTATATATATACAAAATCTATCAATTTCTTCACATTTGTGTCCAATAATCTTACTGACTGCTCTAAATATTTCTTTCCACTGCCTTTAAGACATATCTGAAATCCTTAAAATGTTTCATACACCTTATTTTTCAGTTATAAGGAGATTCTTTCATACCCTCAGATGAGGAATATTTTAAGCCTAACCCTAAGACACCACTGCTTCCATCTTCTCTTCCTAACTCCTGATTATTCTTCAGGTTTTAGACTGATGTCATCCCTCCTGGAATGTCTACTTGACTTCTCCCCAGCACCACTCACACTATCCCCATGGACAATTTTGGGCTGAGCACCGTTGCTGCATGTTTACCTAGCTGCGACTTGTTAGCATAGCTGTCCTATCATCGAACTTTGCATGCTTTATTGAAATTGCTTTTTTCTCGGGAGGCTGAGGTAGGCGGAGCGTTGTGGGTTCGAGGCTGGCTTGGGCTACAACGCGAGCACAAGGCCGGCCTGAGCTACATAGTGCGACCCTGTCTCAAAAAAACCCGGGCCAGGAGTTTGGCTCAGTGCCTTAAGCGCCTGCCCTGGTAGGCGCGAGGTTGTGAGTTCAATCCCCGGTGCCGCAAAAAAAAAAAAAAAAAAAAAAAAAAAAAATGCTTTTTTCATTAATCTCTCTGGATAAATTAGAAGGTTCTGCAAGGGAAGTTCTGTCTATCCCATTCGACATTTTACGTCAACCTTTTAGCATTATGTCATGTGAAAGTACCTAAAATTTCATTGTCGAATATACAGAGGAATGAATGAATAAATGAAGGAATGAGTTAAGTCTAAATGGCGTAAGTAATTTGCTATTTTCTTGCCTGGGATATTCTCTATAAATACTCTTCCCCCAAAAAACACTAACTCATTATTCCTGGCTGAATGTAGTTGTTTTTGTTTGTATTTCTTTCATTCTTCCCTCTCCTCTTAGCTGGCCTATATTAGGGGCTCCTTCAATATACTCCCCCAAGACCTTTCACACCCTCTCTGGTGGTGTTTCTTTTATATTTCTGGAGTTCTGGTCAATCCTTAGTCTCTCTCTATAGATAATAAGCACCCCAAAAACTCTGTCTATCCAGATTAACATTTTATCCTGACAGAGTGAACTTTTAATAAATATTTGTTGAATATGAATTAATCAAGTTGGTCAGTTATCTTTAAAAATCTAAACAATGAAATGCGCAGCATTGTTTTGGCACTGCCTTCCTACCTCTTTCCACTAGGGAACCAAGGACTGTTTTAGGAAAATGCCAGTGTTCTGATTCTGTCTGGATCTTCTTTCTTCCCCATTATTTTCTAAATCATTCACAGTTCATCCTTTGCATTGTAAACCATCAAAATTTGAAAGAGACATTTTCTTTCATGAGTTTTTATTCTGATTATAGAGAGACCTTTCAGCCCTTCAGTCAGAAATTGCTCGGAATTGGCATCTGAAGTTTTATGACTTCAATGACTGTATGTCAGAACTCTGACTCATCCTTTTCCTAAAAGCTACTATTCGTATCCACACAAGGGCTGGAACATAAGACTTCCTCTCCTTCTGTCTCTCTCCAGGTTGCCTGTTGCTCTTTCACTTACAAATGGAGTTTGTTCATCTTCAACTTGTCATCCCTCCCTGGTGAATTTATCTGGTTTATGCCTTTCAGGAATGAATACACTCACCAGTCAGTGGAATCTTCAGGTCCCATATTATTGTTATTGAGCTAAAGAGAATATTACTCAGTTTGAACACATCACTTAGCATCTTACTCTTTCAAACATCATATCATAGCTACAGACACCTGGGCTTAAACTATTAAATGACTTCATACCCATTATGAATGGGTTACATGGCACCTTTGCAAAATAGAGACTGAGAAAGAAGTAATCAGTGCAATCAGCCACCATTCTGGAGTTGCTATCCAAGGTACACATGGATAATAGGCCAGCTGTCTCATCTTTGGTATCTAAAAGGTCATATACCACTTCATGAAACATCTATGCCGATTCACTTTGTCCCAGTCATTTGCCTATATATTTTTAGATACATTCATTCATTGCTCCTCCTCTTCCTGAAATCATAGTGAAACATATTTCCTAAACTTCTTTGAATAGAGTCTCCATCAGGGACTAAGTCTTCTCTATACATCCCAAGAAGCTGGATCCTCCTAGATAGCCCCTCCCTGCTCCGGGCCCATCTCCTATGAAGCAACACTTCTAGATTCTGATAACTTCCTGAATAAAGAGGAAATTAATGGAAATTCTTAAAATACTCTCACAATAAAGCAAAGGCAAAAAAAAATTCACAATACACATAAGCCTTAAAGACTATTTCTTACCCACTCTTAAAGTTTTCCTTCCTTATCTTTCCCAGAATTACCACTGCTTTCACAATGTCCTTCCTGGGGTGTCAGCTAAACAATCACATGCTCTGAAAGCCCTTTCCCAGCCCTCTGAAGGCAACAGGAATCCTAGGGCTGGACCTAGAAGACATAAAGACAAAGTGTAAGGAAGGCATCAAGATCTCTTACTCTGTTCTACACAGTTTCTTATAGTATAACCTGGGCAATTGGGGTAGTATCACTTGAAAAGGAGTACCACTAACCTGGTTTCTCCACTCTGGGATCCAGAGATTTTTCTGTGCTTATGTAGTGAGTTCACAAATTTCATATATCTGTCATGAAAACTATTGGAAAGTATTTCTTTTAATTCCAGTATTTTTAAAATTTTATTTTAAAGATAGTAAAATCCAAAAAAACATAACAGAACAAAGTCAATCAAAACAAAACAGTAGAACTGGTATAGAACTTCAAAGCAAGATACTAGGAAAACAATAGCTACCATTGTATGTCTTGTTATCTTCACAATAGTTGACCATTCCATCAGGTATAGTAAAATCAAACCAAAAACGAAACAGAATAAAACCAATCAAAACAGAATATGAAATAAAGCAAAAAAAATTAATCAGAATAAAGCAAAACAATGAGAACAATATTGGACCTCAAAGATAAGACAGAAGGGAATCCCCCATATTTGCTTCATTGCATACTGTCATCCTCCCAAGAGATGCTCAGACTGCCAGCCCCAGGCCTTAAAAATAAACCAAACAATGCAAGTATTTAGTTGCTTTAAGTACCCTAGTTGCTCTCAACTTAGCCAGTCCTCCAAACCAGCAAGTTGCTTAAGAGGTGGGGGGGGGGAGTTGATTCTTAGCCTGTGTGCTGGTAGATGCATGGGAGGCACAGATCTTTCTCTCCCTGGAGTCCACACCGGTCATGTGCACTCACCAAGAAGGCAGGCTAGCTGTCTTCTGGTTGGGATCTCCCTGACCCAATATGGTGGGTTCTCGGGAGGCATGGATCATTCTCTTTCTGGAGTTTGCACTGGTCATGCCACTCACCAGGAAGGCAGGCTATTTGTCTTCTGGTTGGAACCTCCCTGACACAACGTGGCGGGTTCTTGGAGGCACAGATCATTCTCTCTAATTCCAGTATTTTTATTAAAAAAGTTTAGGTGAGATTTCCTAACCATTAATATGTGCCACTAAATAAGAAGAAAAGATTCTGTAACATATAGAAATTTCCTCTATTGTATCACAAAGATAGAATGACCCAGCCTTGCTTTCAATGCCTCCAATGATGTGGAGCCCGCCTACCCCCAATGCACCCCATTTTATTGCTAGGCAGTGCTAATGTCTGAAAGCACTTTTGTAGGTTGAACTAAATTTTCTAATATTTTGAAAGGTACCATTTAAAGAAGCATCATGATGTCACTTTATACAACATTTCTAGCTAAATCTCACAAAAGACTTGACAAGATAGATGCTATCCTACTCCCTATTTGAGAAAAATTAGCTTATAAAGTTTAATTTTCTTCCTTGACATCATAGCAGTGGTAACATTTGTACCAATCTGGCTTTGCCTAGTATGCAATATTGCTTTCAACTTCTAAAGAAATTATATTCTTGGCAATCTATTTACTATTAAATAAAATGTCATCCTTTAAAGTGTCATAACTTTTGGGATTTTTATACATGTCCTCTCTTAAAATATCTGGAGCAGCTGCTTATAGACAACAGAACAAGTAATTCTCTTTTTCTGTAAGTAAATCAGGGTGGTTTCGGAGAAGTTTACAAATGTTTGAATATTAAAATCTATATAAAAAATATATGGAATGGTAAATCTTGATTGCTAATTTAATTGGCTTGAGAAATGCCTAGGAGATTATTAAAGCACAATTTTAATTGTGTCTGGGTGGGTCAGAGTGGTGTGACCTTGGGGATTATATCTGATCCTTAGCCCTTTCCTTCCTATCTTCCTATTCTCTACTAACTGGCTACTATGAATTGAGCAGCTTTCTTCTACCACACCCTTTTGCCTTGATGTTTCTGTCTTTGAGCCAGTCAGTCACAGCTGATACTTTAAAACTGTGAACCAAAATAAACCTGTCCTCCTTTAAGGTGTGTATGTGAAGTATTTCATCCAAGCAAAGAATATGCTGACTAACGCCATATATGAATGTCAGCAGAGCCACGTATGCCCTTCTTCTCACCTACATACAAACATCTATACACACAAGAATCAGCTAGACTTGATCTTTCCATGTCCCTGTAAATGACTATGGTTTCCTCCACCCACTTTCCCTAAGAGGCAGCCAGAACAAATGTCAACGGTGGTAGTAAGTAGAAGAAGATGGAGAGAAGAAAAAACATAAAAAGCAAAGCAAAAGCAGAGGCTCTTCTGTATTAACATCACTGTCACTGTGCTAGGGAGTCCCTCTCAAAGCTAAGAGATTGCCTCAGTTCATAAAAGTCACAAGATATAAAGGAAAATTTAAGGTTAAAAAAGGACAGATTCTGGCCCTTACAAGAGTCTTTATCACATAGGAAAACACCAATAAAGAAGTCCACTAAAACTGAGTATACCACCACTGATCACTTTCATCACTGTTAACCACACAGTGACCCTAAGCTGGGTGGTTAGAAGCAAGGACTTTGGGGATAAGGCCTGGCTCCATCACAAAACTGTCCTGTCCTCTCAAAAAAGAGAACTACCAACCCCATTCTACATGTGAAGCTATAGTTCCTAAAGTAGATAGATACTCCTTGCAAACTGATTCGAGACGTGCTTTGTGAATCTTAGTGGCCACCATGGAGAATAGCATGGAAAGTGTGATCCAGATATCCAGCTCCTGTTTGTATATCCAAAGGAAATGAAAAGAGCATACAAATGCCCATGTTTATTGTTGTACTATAACAGCTAAGATATGGAGTCATCCAGGTACCCATTAACAGATGAATGAATAAAGAAAATATGGTATATAAGTGCAGTGATGTGTGATTCAGTCATAAAAGAAATCAAAATATCATTCTTTGTACCAAAATAAATAGGACTGGAGGATGTAATGTTAAGCAAAATAAACCAGACACAGGAAGATAAGAAAGATAAGTACCGTATGCAGAAACTTAAACAAACAAAAAAGTCAAAGTGCAAGCAGAATAGTGATTACTAGGGACTGGGAAGGGTGCTGGGTTGGGGATAGGAGACAAGAATGGGAGAAGAGTGGTTGGATATGTTTAATGCATGCTGTGTGCGTGTATGGAAATATCACACTGAGCCCCATTAATTTATGTACTATAAATGTGCAGTAAATAAATATACACACACGGAGAGACAGAGACAGAGTGAGAGAGAGCATCAGATGAGTGATTTTTGAATTATGTGACTATTGTTTTAAACATTAGTTACAAAGTTATAAAAGCCATGAATTTTCCTGAATCTTCCAACTCATACAACTTTTAGAAATTCAGCATTCACCTGAAACCCATAACATAAGGGTCAAAAACCTGACATCTCGAGTATCAGGATTAAGGTGACCAGCTGTCCCTATCTGCCCCAGAACAAAAGGTTTTTTGGAGTTAAAAGCAGGACAAGTCATGGACAAAGCGGAACAGTTGGTCCACCTATCAAGGACACCTCTTGATTTTGCAGCAGATTCGGGCCTCTTCTGTATACTGATCCACACCTTCCACTCAATAGTTTATGTAAGAGAACCAGGTAACCCACTCAGGTACACTCAGAAATAAACCAACTTATCAAATAAGGGGAAACAGAAGAGAGAGTAATACAGGTGCCAGGGGACACCTCAGAAGGAACATTTATTGCCAGAGCAACTCCCACACATGCAGGAGAGGGCCTTACTGTAGGAACTGATTGATGCCTTGATGTTCCCTTAGCTTCAATATATGACCGCACTCCATTTTTACAAAGCTGCAACCTTCTTTTCTAAAAGGAAAATATAACAATAAATTTCTGAAAAGTTAAGTATATATATCATTCTAAGGCAGGATTGAAATACACCTACTTTGTGTCCAGAGAATACTACAAAGGCAAATTAAATTAATGTCAAAAAGGAACATATACATATTCGTTCCTTCAGCAAAATATATACTAAGGGCCTACTGCATACAAGGCTGAATGCAGGGCTCCAGGGATGCTCAGAGATGTGAAGGACTTGGTTTTATCTGTTAGGCATCTTATTGAATCCCCTACTGTATTCATAAGATCTGCTTCCTAGTTTGGGGCTGTTCCAACCTATGTAGATTTGTTCTCCAGGGTTTGGGCCATGCACAAAAGAACATTCAGTAATTCAGTCGCTTCATTTACCATTGCTCCCTTAAGAAGAAACCATAACCAATGAATTTTTAATGCATCCAGCTTACATTTTCTTCCTTGGGAGGATATTTCTGTCTACCAGAGGAGCTTAGATATTGGGTAGGACAGACATATAAAAGAAAAATGAAAGTGGAAATTCCAGAAGAAGAAAAATTATTGTTTTAGCCATTACCTAGTACTTACTATATTGAATAAATACTGAAATCATTTTTTTCCCTTCTAATTCATTATCATTACCTAGGCTCTAAAATTTTTATAGCTTTATGCTGCATCTGAGCTAACAACTCCCCGCTGCGCCCCCACCATCAGAATTCAGGTAAAGAACCACACAAGTGGACCCAACCCTGCTGATCAGGATAACACATTCCTACCTGTTATCTGACATGAGGCCCCTTTCAGCTGCAGTCAGACACCACTCCATTGTTTCAGCTGATGACGCCTGACAGGGAGATGACTGATTCAAGTGACAGAAGGGGTTTCAATAGAGAGAGAAGCCTGTTTAAACTGAGGCCTGTCTGCTCCAGTAAATCTCTGGTTTTATCAGCCAGGTGCAACTGGCTCATTTCGAGGAGATGGGTGGCAGTCTATCTCTTTAGAGCCCCGTGTCAGGGAAGCCTCAGGTGCCTCAATATGCCAGGTTTGATATGAGTCAAGTCTGGTGTGAACAAGAATTAACCCATAAGATTGTGCGAGACTCCCTTTAAGTGTATTCCAAGCTGAGACAGAAGAAACTATAAACTCGATTAAACAAGGTAAACTTCCCTGGGTTCCTCAGCAGCGGGCATCTCATTTGCATTCCTTCAGCAGTCTGAATAAACATAACCACTGACCTGGGGGCTCTAGCTGAGAGAGCCTAGAGCCCGCAAGGTGCAAGGAGGAATAATTTCTATGTAGTCGTGGCGAAACTGGACAGCCTGTCAGAAACATGAAAACGGCTTTTGAAATCTGCATGTCTGTGTGAAGGTATAAAATATTCATACCTCGGATTAAAATATTTTATTGAATTAATATTGATTTACTATTAATTTTTAAATAGATTCATATTTCATGAGGCACTCACGATGAACCCACCAATTGGGCCTCAGTGAGTGAAACCAATTACACAAATCATTAAGGAAGCAACCAAGAAAGTAACTCGCAACGCCTGAGGAGAGACAAAAGAATGCGAAAATACAGCTTTGTGATAAAATAAACAGTGTTTATATAGTGACTGAAAAAAAATAATACAGTATCCTGCTCACTTTTCTGCAGTTTTCTTATTTTCTGTGTATACCAGTAGAGCATCCCTGGGCCATTTTGTTCTTTTTTTTTTTTTTTTTTTTTTTTTTTAGAGGTCTGTGTTTGGCATCATGTTTGAAAACTTAACTGTGGTGACATTTATTTTTTTCAAATTGCAATTAATTCTTTGCTTCCAAGAGGAAAATGTAATAATAATAGCTACTGAAAAGTGAAGCTTCGTTAAGAGTTCTTCCCTCCAGTATTGGGCCAGAGCCTTTCAGAAAAGTGCTGACAGCTGAAAACAAAAGACATTGATTGCTGCGCTCAATTAGCATCTTCAGACACAAAGCAATGGCTAGGAGAAGGAGGGTTCCCAAATGCTTTCGGACTTGTTCTATTTCAATGAACTCTTTCCCCCTCTGTTCATCTATAATGCTTTCCATAACCATACCTGTATTTTTGTCTGAAAACTCATATTACCATTGTTGTGCTGAGTTCCCTTTGAGTGGGAAAATGTTTTCTGATTTATACAAGGAGTCTTTACAGCCTAGGCAACAGACCCAGTTCATCTTTATTCATCCTCCTTTTCTTTTTATATCTCATTCATGTTTTCCTGTCTCATTCAACCATTCTAAATTGGGCCACCCTTGCTCAGTTTATTGCAGTCAGCCCCTTTTTTGCAGAAAACACTAATATGGTCAGTTATGACAATCGAAGGATCATTCTTCACTTTGTGATGAAGGGTTTTACTGTGAGCAATAAGATTTTAGAAGACATGGGAAATCTGCAGGAGATGCTACACTGGGTTAGAAGAACCACATGGGGCTAAAACGATGCTCAGGGTCTCCTAATTAGATAAAGCCATTGTTTAGATTCAGACAATACCTGTTTACAGTTCAATAAACAACTTGTCACAGTTGCTTGCTCAAAGCAGACCTAGATGTCAATGCAAACAGTTAGTACAGAGGTAGTGAAATAAATTGGTCTCCTGAGTAAATAAATTGAGCAGCAATGTGAAACTGCCTCATCAGTACTAGGGAGATAATCATTTATAAAGGTTTAAAATGGCGTTTCATAAGTATTGGCATTTGGAGTAATGTCTTTCCCCATCTAAATGGCTACCCTCCCTTTCTTATTTTCACCAGCCACTAAAAAAGAAAAACAATAATGAAATAGAAAGAGAGAACAAAGTATTTCTAGAGTCGTCCCATCAAAGTTTTGTAGTTCTTTGTTTATAAAATGTAATAAACATCCAAAAGATGGCTAGTTTCTAATATGAATTATGGGTAAGTACAGTACCTGCCTTCAAGGATTTTCCATTCTGTCATCATAGAATGGAACCAGACAAAAAGATAAGACAAGTGGAAAGGTCATTTGGCCAAATGTTCAGGTTTCGCTGTTGTTTATTGTTGATCAGTGATGAAAGAGAATCCATGGGCAGGAGAATACAGCAGAAGTGTATCACTGGAAACAGTCATTAGGACAATGAAGTAAAAGTGGTGGGAATAAGAAATGAGGCGACATCATTGGGTCCTTGTCTCATAAGGCAATGACTGGACATACAGACCTTCTTCTCTCAAAGACTTTTGAAAGAAAGTATCTACTCTGGGAGATGTAATTTAGAAACAACTGAATATGAGGATTTGATAATTGTTGTATAAACCAACAAAGAAACCACAGAGTACCTGCCAGAGACCTCCATGTATGTGCAAACACCAGCAAGCAACATGGTGTATGCCAGTTCTTAGATGAGCTAAGAGAAGAAGGCATCAGCATTTATTTACTTCCTGCTGTCTATAAGTTCTCACTGCAGGATACAGCATACACCAGCATATCCAAGGGCCAGGAGTGGGGGTAATCCAAAATAACTCAACCAGTGGAATGGGCATTACCTAGGAGTGGGAATGGGGAGCTAAATTTTATGTACTTAATACCAGATATCTCATCCCACAAAATTCTTTTCTCCTTGCTTTTCTTAAATCCCACCTTTATGCTGCAGCCCTCAGAGCCTAAGGAAAGGAGATAGGGTCCCCTAAATGGTAGAGGACACAGCCTCATTTAACTCATTTAACTGTCACATCACTTACTTTTCTAAGAACGCTCTTTACTTGTTCATTATAAAAAGTTTACAGAAAAAGACGGGCATGGTGGCACACACCTTTTATCCCAGCACTCAGGAGACTGAGGTAGGAGGGGCGTTGTGAGTTCGCGACTGGCCTGAGCTACATAGTGCAACCCTATCTCAAAAAACTAGGGCCAGGAGCTTGGCTCAGTGACTTAAAGTGCCTGCCAGCAGCCATAAGTTTGTGAGTTTGATCCCTGGTGCCACAAAAAATAAAATAAAAATAAAACAAAATAAAAAGTTTACAGAATTCTGCCACTATGGATAATATTTGTTTCCCTTTTACATGGAATTTTTAAAACTTGGAGTAGCTTACAGTCACTGAAGCCTTTTTGTAAAGTAAGGAAATAAAATGGGAGTGCAGTCAATACCATTATAAATCTCAATGATCCTTTCTCAAGATGAATATTTAACATCTGCCCTTGTAACTCAGACTCCTTGTATCACTAGCTCTAAAACCACACCTGCATTTTCAAAGGGAGCGCAGAAGCAGACTGTAAGGTTTCTTTCACTGGCATTTATGTTGTGGTCACAGGCCTGAGAGCACATAATGCCAGGATTACTGCTGACCTGCCCTCTGTGGAAATCTGAGCTCAGTGGTGTCTTTATAAAATGTTAGCTTTCAAGGCTACTCTAGACAAAATTGGCAGTGGATGTAGTTTTTCACCTCTATTCCCAGCTTCCATGTTCAGGGACAAAATCTCATTTACTCCACACCCCTCAGAAGGGCTTGGTGCTTTCAATCTCTTCCCCTTTGAGATGCCTGTCTTGAGGAGGCTCCACAAGGCACAGAGAAAAGAAAGAAAAGAGATGGGATTGTCTGAAAAGACCCAGATTCCTGTCCCATTTCTTACAGCCTGGGTAACGTCACTCAAGCCTCTTCACCTCTTGGGCTCACATCCCTCCTTTGTTAAACATGGATAATAAAATCAGTTACTTATTTTCTTGTGGATGAAGCACAAGACTTGACAACCACAGCTCTAAGGAGAAAACGTTTATTTTGGCTCAGTTTGTAGCAGTTTCATTCCTAGTCAGCTGGCTCCAAGGCAGAGTGGTATGGCAGAAGTTCATGACAGTGGAGAAACAGCTCATGAATGGTAGTGGGAAGAAGAAAGAAAGAGAGAGATCAAGAGAGAAGAGAGGGAGATAAACTCTTCCAGTCCACGCCCACCTCCTCCAGACCTGGCTTCACCTCCAACATCACATTTAGCTCTAAACTAGTCAGTCAGTGGACTAATCATTCCCCTGTGAGCTGGTCACCTCCCAAGCCTCACCGATGAATGCATGAGGCTTTGGGTGGACATCTAGATATAAACTATAATACTTCCCAAGGATAGTACACATGTTAGAGTTACAACACAAAATGCTTTGAAACTTAAAGGGCCAATCAGATAGCATTTTCTGATTATTCACTTACTCAAAAAATTAACTGAGTATTGACCATGTTTGATACTGGTTGTAGTAGTGAATAAGATGAGTTCTCTGTGCTTAGAGACACAACCTGATAGAGAATAGCATGGAAAGAATATTGTTAACACGTTAGAACCATGACAGAGGTACTAATTGAGTGTTATGGAACCACTGACATGGAAACGACTGATCCTTTTGCAGGCAAGTCATGGAAATTATGTTATTATTGAAATGTATATAGTGGTAAAATATTAAGCTACACCATTTAGTGATGGGATATAGATCCTTTTAATTTTAATTAATTTATATTTTAGTAGTACATGTTTGCAATATCATAATGCTTACATTCTTTGTGGGAAGTGGTACATGTAAATAACATGTCTTATTTGTAGCCAAAGCCTGAATCTCAAGGGATAAAGTCCTAATGCTGCAATTTTAAACATCACTGATGAGTAGAGTGAGAGAACAAGGACCATCAGGAACTGGCCAGATCCTGTCCAGAAACTTCAAATTACATGAAGACAGTTATCTCAGATAAGCAAAGCCCTTCCTTCTTTAACTGCGGAATTATCTGGTCAGAAGCATCTTAAGTCATTTCATGTCATTTCTCTTTCTTGAACTAAATTGCTTTTATCTTGATTCAAGCATATTAGCTGAAAGAGAAAAAAAAATCTCTATTTCAGAAGATGAACCGATTTCTGGTTTAGAGGTTATGAGAGGTATATGAACATTCTTCCTAAGCTCCCCCTAATAACCTAGTGATCCCCATACTTTTCTTCACCTACAAACACCTTGTGAAGAAGCTTACCACTGCTGTGAGGTGAATGACCCACCTCTCATGCTGGTAAATGCTATGTACAGATCCATAGAGCTGGACCACACAGTGAACCCTCAAACCAAACTCACTTTCGAGAATACAAATTTGTTCTCCTCCTGCATTTCCTTGTCTCTGAAGAAGACACCATCACGTGCTGCATTACTCAAGCCAGAAAGCAAAAAACGCCTTCTTTTTTTACTCCTCCCTTCATCTTACCTCCCTCTGTCTCCCCAACCAATGCCTAAGCCTCTTCAACTCACGTCCTTGTCGCTTCTCATACTTACTCTCTTCTCTCCTTTCCCCTTTGATTGCTAGAGTTCAACCTGCATCACCTTTTATCTAAACTTGGAAGTAACCACCTAACTGTCTCTCACCCTCTAATCTCACTTCCTCTAATTCATTCTCCAAGTGCCACCAAAGTGACATTGATCTTTAAAAGTCAAGTGAGATCATGTAACTCTCCTTCTTAAAATTCTTCAAAGAGTTTCTACAGTTTACCAGAAAAAAAAAGAGCAAATTTCTTAAAGTCACATAGAAGACTGTAAATTATCTAGCCTAGCAGTTGTCCTGACCTTAAAATTCTTACAAATCTCTGACTCTTCCTTGTGATTTCATAACTCTCTGCCTTTGCTCTAACTGGATTCCTTTGTCTCCTGTCCCCAAACTGCCACCCTAACAAATACCTATTCATTTGCTAGGACTCATTCCAGACACCCCACTTTCTGGGGACTTTTTATCCTACCAGATTCCTGAAAGGTGATTGGACACTATTTTTTTCTATCTTCCCTTTGAACTCTTCTCAAATACTTAAAGCATGTTTCCCTCTTCATAGGAAGAAAGAGTTTCCAATCACAAGGGCCAAAACACATATTACATGTACATAGAAACTAACATGGAATCCAGTGCACACACAGCACTCAGTACATATTTAGCTGTTGAATTAGTGAATTATACAACCCACTTCATGAAAATGAGGTTTGTGTTACTGCAAATGCTTATTAAACTATCTGGCATATGGTAAGCATTCAATAGATGTTTACTGAATAAACAGCTTTGCTTATTCTTTGCAGGAAACTGAATGCTGGTCACTGTCTTTTGTGATCTCCCTCTCCATGTATTTTTTCTCTAATATAACAATGCCCACAGCAGGGTAAGGCAGTATGTATTATACTACTATCAAATGCTGACACAGACACAAGACAGCCTTGCTGGCTAATTGTTTTGCTACTGAAAGCTCTTTGGGGGTTTCCTTCTCAGCGTCAACCTTCTAAAATACATTCCTAAGGGCTCAAAAATGAAAAACTGCTTTAGTCTTCCATTCAACTAGTGAATAGCACATAAACTAAAGCAGGAAAAAGAAATCTCATATAAGATTTATTCTCCATATGTTTAGATCTCTGACATTTGCATAAAATTCAGAGTTAAACTTACAAAGTACAGAATAGACATACTTTCTAGAGGCAAGATGATTTGTAAAATATTTCCTACTACTGGCACACTTGAATGCTGAGATTTCTTTTAGAAAATGATAACCTTTGCCATCTCAATCTTTAAAAGAATCCTTTCAGAATGCAAATACTTCTAGATAGAAGCAGAGTTGGTATCTGGTCTATATACATGATCAATAAGGCCAGGATACTTATTTACAGTTAACATCAGTTTTGATTATTCAGTGATAGTTTATTACCAAGTGTTGTCACATATACAATTTATGATTATAGATCAGAAGTAGCTCCACTTTAAGCCTTATCTTCACTCATTTAGAACTGAAAGGGATTTATATAACAATCATTTAGTCTAAATCTTACATTACATTTAAGAGACTCATTTTGGTGCACACATACACATTTCATTCATTCAACGAATGTCTACAAAAGACTTCTATGTATAAAACATCCCTCTAGGAACTTGAGACATAGGAGGAAACTAAACAGATGAAAACACAAGTCCTCATATGGCTTACATGGTGATAAAGAGGGAGAGACAACCAACAACACATAAGAAAAACGTATTTTTTACCGGCTGCCTTGATGTGTCAAACTATGAGTAGTAATTTGAATAGAAACACAATTGCAAAGATCAATAACACATGGTAGGCAAGACGGTGAAGTGGCAGTTTTAACATCAGTGATCGGGGAGGTACTGATGCAGGAGGTGACACTTGAAAGAAAGAATAAGAGAAAAGAAAGAAGGGAAAAGATTTTTTATGTATTTAAATAATTATTATATATATAATGTATAATTATACTACTATTAGTTTATCAATAAATAAATAAATAAAGGAATCAAAGAAGCAAACCACAAATATCTGAGCAAGAGGGATATCCTAAGTAGAGAAAAATAGCAAGCCCAAAGATTAAACATTTGTCTGATTTCTTTAAAAAAAAATAAAGAACAATGAGGACATTGCTACAGAGTGAGCAAAAGGAAAAAGAGCAAGAGATAAAGGTTGGAAGGGAGGCTCCAACTGGAAGACAACCTAGCCTGCCTTCCTGGTGAGTGTGCATGACCAGTGCAGACTCCAGGAAGAGAAAGAGGTGTGCCTCTCTAGATCCCGCCATGTTGGGCAGGGAGGCTCCAACCAGAGGACAACCTAGCCTGACTTCCTGGTGAGTGTGCATGATCAGCACAGACTCCAGGAGGAGAAAGAGATGTGCCTCTTGTAGGCCTACCGGCATGTGGGCTAAGTATCAAGGACTCCCCCCCATCCCCGCCCCGTAGACAACCTGCTGGTTCAGAGGGCTGGCTGAGTTGATAGCAACTATGGTACATAAGGCAACTAAATGCTTGTATTGTTCAGCTGATTTTGTAGGACTGGAGCCAGTGGTCTGAGCATCTCTTGGGAAGATGATAGTATTTTAAGAAGCAAATATGGGGGATTCTCCTCTGTCTTGTCTTTGAGGCCCAATATTGGTCTCATTGTTTTGCTTTATTCTGATTAATTTTTTTTTTATTTCATACTCTGTTTTTATTGGTTTTATTGTGTTTTCTTTTTGGTTTGATTTTACTATACCTGATGGAATGATCAACTATTCTGAAAGTAACAAGATATACTATAGTAGCTATTGTTTTACTAGTATCTTTCTTTGAAGTTCTGTACCAGTTCTACTGCTTTGTTTTTATTGACTTTGTTCTGTTATGTTTTGTTAGATTTTAGTATCTTTAAAATAAAAAAACAATAAAAATAAATTAAATTTAATTTAATTTAAAAGAAGAGATAAAGGTCCAAGAAACAGGGAGCGATAGATCACCACACAGGACTTGTGGTATTTTTGAAGACAGGATTTTACTATGGGTGAAATGGAAAGCAATGGAGGGTTTTGAGCAGAAGATATGCACTGCTACATTCATAGAGGACTCCTCTACTGCTATTTTGAGGATTGATTGAAATAAAGGACAGGAGCAGAAAAAACAAACAGAAGGAAAGCTGGACCTGGTGGTACATGCTCATACTCCAGGGACTCAGGAGTTAAACAAAGAGGTCATGAGTTTAAGGCCAGTCTGTGCTACACAGTGAAAGCTTATCTTTAAATTCAAAAAAAGACATGCAAAAGGTTACTACATTAATCAAGGTAAGAGATGATAGACATGGGTGGCCAGGATGAGGGTTGGTGATACATGGCCAAATTCTGGATATATTTAAATGGTAGAGCCAACATGATTTGCTAACAGATTAGTTAGGAAGAATAAGAGATTTTTCAAAAGAAAAGAACAACTCTAAAGTTTTTTGACCTGAGAAACCAGGAGGACAATGTTCTTACCCACTGAAATGGAAGAAAGAGCAAAATTGGGGAAATGGCAATAACAGGTGTTTGGTTTGGGACATTTTAAGTGTGATATACTCCTCCAAAAGGAGGGGTTAATTGGCCAGAAAGATTAGCAGATTAGGAAAAAATTATGGATGAGACAATGAGAACAGCTACATTCATATCAGAAAAGCCAGTATGACAAGCTTCTCCAGGAGAATCAACAGCACATCATCTTCTCCCCCAGTTCTCTTTTTATGCTATTGGCAACAGTCCTCAGGTGGGCCTTCAGCACCCAGCACCATGCTGATTCAGTTCAGCTGGGGGTTACAAGTTGTCCATTAATTAATCCACCACACCAACCTCTGTACATTCTCTTTTCCTACATAACCAATTGACCATTGAGAATAAGAAATAGATGTTTATCCCTAGTGAATTCAGCTGTTTAAGTCTTCATCCATTAAAGTCTGTCTTTTATAAATCTGCATTTAAAAATACTAGAGTATCCAATCTATGCTAGGCATCAGCGACCTATTGGGGAAGTAGACCAGGTATAATGTTCTTTGTCATCCGATATGAAGAAGAGTGACTTGGGAAAAGAAGTCTGAAAAAAAAAATCCAGTCATTCCAGTTGACTGCCAAGTGTCTCTCAGAACAAAGTCAACCCACCCTTACTCTGCTCCTTTGCACTATATTTTCAATATTTCCTTGCCAGATGGATTCCTGTTAATTTCTGCCTGAGAAGGGGACTGGTGTGAAACTGGAAGGCAAGAGGAGGAAAGAATGGACTCTTTCTACTTACAGTTCCTGTAAATTTCCCTCTGGCAGCAGAAAACTGTTACCGTACCAAAGATGCTATACCTCTCAGAGGCACAACCACCAACTGCCTGTGTTCCTTGTGTCACAGGGTCTGAGTAACACCATGCCATTTGCACACAGCCTCCTATCAGCCTCACCCATGTCTCTTTCAGGGTTCCGAATGCAACAGTCAAGTGGCAGCCTGTTAAGAGGTCCACACAACAGCCACATGATATGCATCACTAAAAAGCCAAAACACTGACCACAACCCTCTGAGCTCCTCAGCATAAAACACCCCACTTGTTCCTTCAGCTCCACTTGTCACCGCTTTCTACAGGGACTGAGAGTGCATTTATTTTCTATCTTAGTCACTTTCTCATCACTGAGACAAAATACCTGACACCCACAACTTAAAAGAGAGGTTATTTTGGCTCACATTTTCAGTTCATAGTTGGCTAGATCCAAGGCAGAAACAGCATGGAGGAAGTGCCTGGTGGAGGAAATCTGCCCATGTCATGGTTGCCAGAAAGCAAAGAGGGGAGTCATCAAGGGGGGAGAGACTCCCTCCCAGGTCCTATCCCCAGTGACCCACCTCTCTCAACTGGATGCCACCTCCAAGCAGCACATTTAGCCTGAACTCAACTGTGAATTGATCCACGACACCCCATGATTCAACTACTTTCCAAAAGCCCCAATTCTGAATGACATCTTTGGGGGACATTCTAGATCTAAACCATGACACTTTGACATTTTCTTTTTGCTCTTTCAGCCTTCCAATACTACTGTGTCTGATTTTAAGATACATCACAAATACTTCAATAGACTTCCCTTAAAACGGTGGACTCTAATTCATCTCTGAGTGTGAGCTGGATTTAGGGGACTGTTTCTGATGAGTAGAATGTGATGGAAGTGATGATCAATTGCTAGTTCATAAAAGCTATCACACCTTCCTCCTGCTCACTCTCTCTTGGATCACTCTTTAGGGAAAGTCAATGACTATGTCATGGAGACACTCCAACAACTCTATGGGGAAGCCTGTGCGGTAAGGAACTGAGGGCTTTTGCAAAATGCTAGCTAAAAACTGAGGTCTTCTACCAATAGGCATATGTGTGGGTCACCTTAGAAGCAGATCCACCATCTCTAACAAAACCTTGAGAAGATTCCAAGCCCGTGCAAAATCTTGACTGTGATCTGATGTGAATCAAAGGCCTTCCTGGATTCATAAAACCTCAGAAACCATGAGCTGATATATGGCTGTTGTTTCAAGACATTGCACTTTGAGGTAATTGAGATATACCATAACAAATAATAATACCCAAGCTAACCAATTACTTTTATTAATGCCCTCCTTTAAAATAGTTATCATGGTTTGTCATTGGACCTTGTTTGATAGAGCACTTGGTGATATGAATGTTACTAGGAAACTGATTTGCAGAGGTAGGATTCTGCAACTGAGTTATTGACCTTTTTAACTTAGAGCACAATAAACAACATGTAATCAGGTTCAAAAACATAAGACGAGAAAACATTAGGGAATCATGTCAAATCTCTTTCTTCCTGAGACTAGGCAACATTTTACCTACATCTTGAATATACTTTATTTTGTAACTTTATCCCCAAAATACCAAGCTGTTTTGAGGGAAGATAGACAGCTCTGATAAATTATGAATGCCTTAGGAAATTTCAAAAATTCTATTCCCTGCATTCTTCATAATACATTATACTTTGACATTTATAAAAATTAAAAACAAATAGAAATTAATCTCATCTTTAAAATATGAATTTTATAAATGTTACCGGACTATTTTTATACCACACATTTTTAAATATGTATAACATTTAGCTTTAAAATCCACTAGCACTAAAAAAAATCCACTAGTACTTTACAATTTAGAATTTTTAAATTAATGGGCACTTATTTTTCTAATCATTAATATTTCTGTAACCAATACAGTTTAATCAAATAATGATCTTTTTTAATTCCTTGCCTGTACTATAAAAAGTATTGTCAAAACTCACAGTTTAACCTACTTCCAATAGCTACTTTCTGAAAATAGACTAGAAAATGAGAGGACCTGATTGAAGAGCAGGATTAGAGAAGTTGAAATATATTTAAGTGACCCAAACAATCAAAAATATACAATTCCAATAAACATAGATGCTAGACCAAACTTTTACCTGCATGCCCATTTGGGATCTTTAGGGCTGATTCCAAAAATAGGTTGAAACAATATTGCCACAAGAAAATTCATACATACACTCCATATGGAGTGGATTCTAAGGAAAAGGGTATAGTTTGAAGATGTAGAAGATTTACAGGAGAATGGAGAAAGGAACAGAAGAAAGCAATAATCAAACCAGACGAATCCCAAGTAACTCAAGGTGCAAACATTAGCTCGTGATGGAATGCAGATTTAGAGACAAGAATGAAATTTCTTGAAAATTTCATCATTGAGGGGAGAGGGAGATTAGCAAGTGCAGGGATCAAGGGAGGGTGGGAGTAAATGAAGTGAAGATATGACCAAAGTATGCTGTATGCATACATGAAGATATAAATATGAAATTCACCATTTTGAGTAATTAATATGCACTAATGAAAACATAGAGCATTTTTCAAAGAAATATGACCTCACAACTTACCTAAGGAAATATTTGGATGATGTGAGGAAAAAAATTCTTCATATTGTAAAAATGTACCACAGTGTAGCCAAGGGTGGATTGGTTGCTAAAAATTTACTCTAATACTCATTAGGTGTTTTCAAATTGAAACAAATAAACAACATCTTCAGTTTGGGAAAGCAGTATCTTCTTTAGCAGTTTTCAGGGTTGAAGTAAATCAATTTCTGGTTCACAATAAAGTACAGATAATTCATCTCTAGTTACATGAAAACCACATTTATTGCTTGTTAATAACTCTACCACACTGAAACAAATATAATATTATTCTTTCCTTTCAACTCCACATAGTTATGCCTCATTGTCTGAAGATGGACCACAAAATCTATATCTAAACAAAAGCTAAAGCAGATGTCTTATAAAATTATGTGTGCCTAATATATAAAATTGGGTTCCTTTTGTCTTTCAAATTTAAAGGGCTTGCTTTAACCATGACTCCTTAACACATGATATATTTCATTTATTGCAGTTTTTTTTTCCAACACTCAAAACATGTAGGCTCAAAAAGGTCAGGGATTTTTGTTGTTAAAGTTGTTTCACCTACTTATGAATCCTCAGCGCCTGAAGTAGTGCTCAACACATAGAGGGAAGCTTATAAATATTTATGGAATAAATGAATGAATGAGTGCTATTAAAGTAGCTTCCTAAGTGAGTAAATATATAAGAAAAACTAACCCATAATCTTTGTGCATCTACACATAGACTGAGCATCATATAATTTTTCTTCAGAGTCTGATGTAGATCAACTTTTCTTAGTAGATATAAAGAGGGTCCTTGTCTTTGAAGAGTTTATAATTCTGTTAGGGAATAGTAAACAAACTACAAAATACTGAGAGGATATAAAAATATAAAATAAACCATGAATGCGCTACTTAGATCATCTATCCATTTGAAATTCACAGGAAGAAAAACAAAGAAAGAAAAAGAATGTTCACCTCATGAACGAATGTCTTGGAAAAGATGAATGTTGAATTAGGCCTTGAAGCATCTGAATAATTTCCATATGGAAAAAGAAAATCAGGGTAAACACAAGATTTAAAAATCATGGTAAAATGATAAAATACAGTAAAAAGATAAGCTGTAAAGGAACCCAGGGATCTTCACACTAGAGAAATTAAGGGAACCAAATTTTAACACATTCTGATTGTTAGGCTCACAAGTCATCATTTATTGAGTCATTGGAAAGTATTTATGTAGGTTTACTATGTCCTAGGGATCATGCTAGATGCTGAGGATTATAAAATCACCAAAGGTGCCTGTTCATGAAAAGGTTACATTCCAGGAGAAGAAATAGAAAAGAAAAGAATACACACAAAAGACCATTTGTAGAGCTGAGTGTTTAGGAGACATTCATCTGGGAAAGCTTCATATTGAATAGGGTAGGCAGAGAGATTTCTGAGATGGCAACATTTGAGTTGAATCTTTCATGAGCATGGGGGTGGCAAAAGATTTCAGTTAATCCATGGATATGCATGTGGAAAGGGTATGGACACATAATTACCATCAAGGAAAGATTAAGGAAGCCACATCACAGATTACAGGAGGAGGGATTTGATTGCCCTGCAGAGGTCTAGAGAACCCCAGCACACAGCCATGGCAAGTGTGAAACACAGACAAAAACTGGAGATTAAGTAAAACTCTGGAGACAGTATAATCAATTTCAGCCCACACAAGAACAAAAATGTCAAAAATTTTCAAAATTGGCTAAAAATCATATGCTCAGAGATCCAAGAAGTTCAGCAAAATTCAGAAGAAATATGAAAATCACAGCAAGATGTAGCAAGTCACTGAAAACTAGTGATAAAAAATAGTATAACAGAAAAAAGATTCATTATATACAGTGGACAGGAACAGGAATAATATAGTTCACCTCTCATCAGAAATTTTGCGAGCAAGTTAAAAGATGATTGACACACATTTTAGACTGGCAAAAAGAGAAAGAAAAGAGCTACCTACCTAACTTTTAAATTTCACCATATTAATCAACAGAAAAAGAAAAATAGCATAACCATTTCAGTGCATGCCAGAAAAGCATTTGACAGATCCCTAGACCCATTTATGGTAGAAATTTTGAGCAGCCTACAAATAGAAGGACGTTTGTGTCAGTTGAAAAAGGGGCACAACTGTGCTTCACAGGAAGACTTGATTTTTTCTCCCTAAAGTCAGGAACAAGAGAAGTATGGCCATTCTCAATGCTTATATTCATGTCAGTATGATTTACTTATATTGTATTGAAGACCTAAGATAAACATTAAAACAAGACAAACTAAGAAAATATTAAAATAGAAGGTAAAATTCTATTTTTTGTTTTTCATTTACAGTGCTGTTGATTTAATCCAGGGCCCTCACACATGGTTACGTTCATGCTCTAACACTGTTATACCCTGGTCCTGTAAAACTCTATTTGAGTTACATGTAATCTGATTACACATGTAGAAAATTCTAGCAAATATAATAAATAGGTAAGTTCAGTAAGTTCACAGGATACCAAATTAGCACACAAAAACCTATTCTATTTCCATATGCCAGCAGCAAAGAAGTTGAAACTGAAATTTAAAACAATGCATGATTGCTCACAAGAGCTTTAACATATGAAATACTTGGGACAAAAATTTAACAAATGTGTATAAGAAAATTATAAAACTTTGCTGAGAAAAATTTAAAAAGTGTAGTAAATAGAGAGTAATGCCATGTTTATGGATCCGAAGACTCAAGATTGACCTATACAGTCAACACAATCTCAATCAAAATTCTATGAAAATTATCACTTTTTTTCCAAAACTTATATGGGAAATCAAAGGACAGAATTGCTGTATAATTTTGAAAAGGAGAAAAAAGTTGCAGGTTCACACTACTTGATTTCAGGACTTAATTTTCAAGATGTAATAAGGCAATAAAGGAATGATATGGAAACCAAAAAAACATCCAAAAATGGACCCACACATACATGGTCATGATATTTTTATAAAGATGACAAAGTAATTCAATCAAAAAAGGATAATTTTTCAAAAACTTATGCTAAAATTGTTATATATTCACACACAAGAAAAAAATAAATCTTGACACCAAATAAAAGAAAGATTAGCTACAAATGGGTTATAGAACTAAATCTAAATGCTAAAAGTAAAACGTATAGAAGACGGCTTCAGAGAAAAATCTTTTTTGTGAGATAGAAAACAATTATTACATATGACACAAAAAGCAGTTTAAAATTTGACAAATTGAACTCTATCAAAATGAAATAATTTGCTCTAAAGAAGACATCATTTTAAAATGAGATGTCAAGCCATATATTAGGAGAAAATATTTGCAAAGTACATATCGGATAAAGACTTTTATCCAGAATCTATAAAGAGTTGTTATAACTCAATAATACAAAGACACACAATCTGACTTCTTAAAAGAATTTTAACTGATAAAAAGAGAAAAGTTGTACATATCTATGGGGTGCCATGTGATTGATATTTCAATACATGTATATACTGGGAAATGTTTAAGTCTATCTTCTCAGATTTTTTTTTTGTAGTGATGGGAATCTGAGGACTTTATGTACTCTAGGCAAATGCTTTACCACTGAGCTAACACTATCATTTGTTTTTAATGAAAACAAAGTCCTTTCTTCTAGTTTTTTGAAGTACCCAGTAGGTTATGATTGTCTAAATCATCCCTCTGTGCAATAACCCACAAGAACTTTGTACTCTGATCTAAATTAGTCCCACTTAATCAGACTACTCCCCATTCCTCCTCCCCACTACCCTTCCCACCTTCTGGTAACCACCATTGTACTCTCAACTTCTGTGAGGTCAATCTTAATATATTTCACAAGTAAGTGGCAATATTTGACTTTCTATGCCTGTCAAATTTCACTTTCTAAAAAGATTTCTATGTTGTCCCAAGTGATTTTAATCTTTACTATGGTTAATTAGCATTGCACTGTGTACATGTGCATAATCTTTATTTATTTATCACTTGATATGTACTTGGGTTATTTCTATTTCTTAGCTTTTGTGAATAGTGCTATAATAAATGTGGGGGTGGAGTTGTCTCTGACTACATTTTTTGGATGTAATGGGATTGCTGTAATGTATGACAGTACATTAATTTTTTTTAGGAAATTTCATACTGTTTTCCATAATGCCTGTACTAATTCACATCCTCACCAACAGTGTACAAGAGTTCCCTTTTCTCCACTTTTTTGCTAGCATCAAAAAGTTAATTTTTGACTTTTTGAAAATACTTATTCTTTTTTCTTTTTAAGCAAAAGAAAAGTAAGAAACCAATGCAAAACAACTTCACAACCAGCCAATGGGAGAGTAATGATAATCAGCACTAATACTCATTCTTATTGAAATAAGCTGATACCTTGCAGTTTTGATTTGCTTTTCCATGTTGATTAGTGATGTAGCGAATTTTTTTCATACACTGATGACCTTTTGCATGTCTCCTCCTGGGAAATATCTATAGAGACTGATTGCTCATTTTTAATTGAGTCATTTGGTTTTTTGCTATTTTGCTCTTTGAGTTCCCTAAATATTCTGAATATGAACCCCTTTTCAAATGTGTGTTTTGCAAACATTTTTCCCATTTTTCAGGTCACCTCTTTTAGAGGATGATTATATCTTTAGCTCCCTTTTAGTTTGATGTAGTCCCATTTGTCTATTCTTGCATTTGTTTCTTACACTTTTACAAGCTTCTCTAAATACTTTTTTTACTCATTTCAATATCCTGAAGTATTTTTCCTATTTTTTTCTAGTGTTACATTTTTTTACTTGCTAGTCTTACATATAGTTTCAAGTCTTACATTTCAGTCTTTAATCCATTTTGAGCTCACTGTTATAACTACTAAAAGACAAGGAGCTAGATTCATTCTCCTACATGTGGATATCCAGCTTTCCCACCACCATTTATTGAAAAGACTGTTCTTTCTCCAGTGAAAGTTTGCAGCACATTTGTAAAAATCAACAGTACACGTGTAGGTTTAATTCCGGGCCTTCTGTTCTGTTTCATTCATCCATGTGTCTGTTTTTCTGCCAAAATGATGTTCTTTTGATTACTACAGCTTTGTAATATACTTAAAGTCAGTGTACTACCTCTTGCTTTGTTCCTTTTGTTGAAATTGCTTTGGCTACAAAAGGTTTGCGTGTGTGTGTGCGCGCGCGCGTGCATGTGCATGTTGGTCCACACAAATTTTAGAATTATTTTTTTCATAATCCTGTGAAGAATGTCATTGGTATTCCAGAAGAAATTCACCTGACTCTGTAGATTGCTTTGGGTAGTATGAACATTTTAACATTAGTCTTTCCATCCATAAGCACAGAATATCTTTCTGTTTTTGTATGTCTTCTTCAATTTTTTTCATCAATGTTTGATAGTTTTCATTGCAGACATCTTTCACCTCTTTAACTAAATTTAATCCTATATATTGTATTTATTTTGTAGCTACTTTAAATGAGATCATTTCATTATTTCTGCATCAGGTCATGTAGAAAAATCATAATTATTTTTGCATGTTGATTTGCAGGTTTGGTGAATTTTCTTACTAGTCTACTAGGTTTTTGGTAGACTTTATGGAACTTTCTACATAACAGATCATGTTATCCACAAACAGTAATAATTTGACTTCCAGTTTTTCCACTTTGGGTTTTTTTTTTATCTCTTTCTCTTGCCTGGTTGTTCTGGCTAGGATGTTCAGTATTATTAAATAAAAGTGTTGAAAATGGCTCCATTGTCTTGTTCCAGATTTTAGGGTAAAAGCTTTTAGTTTTTCTCTATTCAATCTGTTAACTAATGGCTTATTTCATATGACTTTTTATGTTGAGGTAATTTCCTTTTATGCATAATTTGTTTAGAATTTTTATGAAGAGATGTTGAATTTTATCAAATTCCTTTTCTGCATCTATTGAGATGATCATATGGCATTTTCTTTCGTTCTGTTGATACGGTATATCACACTTATTGAAGTGTGTGCATTGAGCCATACTTGAGTGCATGAGATGCATTCCATTTGATCATGGTGAATAGCCTTTGTAATGCACTGTTGGATTCAGTTTGCTAATATTCTATTGAAAAAACTTTGCCCCAATGTTCAAAAGATTTGAAAGAATATTACCCCAAATAAGATGTTTAATGGTGACTAAGCATATAAAATGATTAACATCATCAGTTGCCAGGAAAATACAAAATAAAACTGATACATGAGTACACATCCATTCAGTGTGACAATATCAAGTGTTTGCAAGAGCATGACCAATTGAAATTCTTCTACATTGTCAATGAGAATGTAAATAATATTACCATTTTAGAAAACAGTTTGGCAGTTTCTTATAAAATTAAACACTTTTCTTAATTCCCACAAATTATCATTTATATGCATAGCTCAAGATATATGAAAACAAATGTTCACACAAAGACCTATATGTGAATATTCACAGCAGCTTTATCCATAATAGCCCAAAACTAGAAGCAACCCTACTGTCCATCAACAGATGAATACATTAATGAACTGTGCTACATCTACTTAGATGATACTACTCTTTAATAAATGAAAAAAAAACCAGCTGATACTTTTAATAAAATGAATGCATTTCAAAAACATTATGTTAAGTAAAAAGTCAGACACAATGATTATGTACTGTATGATTCCATGTATACGCAATCGTAGAAGAAACACAAAATTTAATAATGATTGTCATGGGCATAGGATGGATGGGGAAGAAGTGACTCAAAAGTCAAGCAGGGGAGTTTGAGGAGTGACTGAAATATGACTGCATCATGAGTATAGTGATAGTTCACACATCTGTATACACTTATGAATTTACAGTATATATATACACACATATATAATTAGTGAATTTTATTTTGTGTGATTTTTAAGTTTTTTAGTTTTAATTGACAGACAGTAATTGCACACATAGGATACAGTATGACATTTTAATACATGTGTATAACTTATAATAATTAGGTCAGGATAACTAGCATATCAATTATCTGAGACATTTATCATTTCCTTATATTGGAAATATTAAAAATCCTCTATGCTAGCTATTTTGAAATCAATGATCAATTGTTTCCCACCATACTTATCCTTCTATCCTACAGAACATTAGGAATTATTCCTCCCATCCAGCTGCACCTCTGCATTCTTTCTCCATTCTCCCCTCTCCCATACCCTTCCCAGGCTCTTATTACTGCCACTCTACTATGTTCATGAGAATATTATATGTAATTATGCCTAAAAAAATCCCACAAAAATATAATTCATGTCTTTGGTAGATCCAGTGAACCCTTTGATTATACAGACTACATGTCACTAATGATTCAGTCTTAAAACATGATCGATACTCTCTAAATGAAGAAATAAGTGAATGAATAAGTGAACAGTTGGCACAGAAGTCAATACCCTATAAGAAACCACAAAGAAATTCTTTAAAAACACTATATTTGCCTTAAATCAAAGAAGTACACCTACAGTAGAATTATTAAAGTTCTCAGAGCATATTTGAGACCTAAATACAGGGTCAGTTCCTTATAAGACATTGCACTGCTATCAGGATTCTTTCTTCACTTTGGCTTCTGTCCAGTAAAAAAAAAAAAAGTCTGGCAAGATTTTTCACCTATATTGATATCCTTATGACCACTCAAAACTCCTGAAATTTCATTTTATTTATTGGTCAGTTTTCCCAACAACATTTTCCAAGAACTTGTATCATTGCACTTCTTTGGCAATTTCAGATACTTGTTTGGATGACCTAGGAACAAGGTTTGATTCTAAGGTGAACAGCTTCATATATAATTCAATTTTTAATAACCTCAAATTGAGTCTTTTAGTTACTTTCTCCTCAAAAAATTAATTTTAGTTGTCAACAAAGCCTGAGCCAGCAACATAGATTTAGAATGCAGACTTTGTTTCTTACTTTAAAAGACTCTTTTAAGGTTTATTTCTTTATAAGAACAGTATCTATGTTGCACAAATACATATATATTTCAAACAAGCAGCTTGCTTAATCACCTATATTCTGCCTTCTGAGGTTGAGGTACATCACATGTGGCACTTGGGCTCTTTGAGTCATTTACACCACAGAACTCATTAGAGAGCAACTTCACTGCTAAAATCAAGCATTAGCAGTTGTCCTATCTACAAATAAGCATCCTATCTACAAATAGACCTCCCCAAGGTCTGTACCTGACCACAACCCAACTCATTCTGTGGGGAAACAAGAGCATGCATTTCCTATACTCAAACCTTGGGATACAATCCACAGCTATGCCAAATGATCCCTTAAATGGTGTCTTAGTCCCTTTTCTCATCTCTGGGACAAAATACCTGACACCCCTACTTTAAAGGAGGACAGGTTTATTGTGGCTTACAGTCCAGAAGTTTCAGTCTGTGTTCAGCGGATTTAAACACAAAAAACAAACAGGAGAAGGGCCTGAGCAGAAGAAAGCCACTTAAAACAGGGCAGCCAGGAGCAGAGAATGAAGGGATGAAGCAGAGAGGGAGGTATACCCTCCCAGGTCACACCCACAGAGACCCATCTCTTCAACAGACCACTCCTCCCTACAACAAGTTAGCTATGGTGTCCCCATAATTCAGCCTCCCAGAAGTCCTGCCTCTGAAAACATAAGGCTTTTGGGGAACATCTAGTTTCAAACCACAACAAACAGCAAGTTATATTAACAGAAATATTTGTTATTGAAAAATTCCCTCTGTTACCTAAATCAAAAGTGTAGAAAATCTGTCACAGATGTGAGACGGCCTACTCTACAAACTCATGTGGTTGTCACAACCAAATGCCTTCAAGCTAATAGTCTTTAATAGAAGCCATTCAAGCAGTGACCTGTTATGAACCAGAAGATTCTCATGGAGAACCTTGGGAACTGACCCTCCAGCAAAGGTAAGACCAGGCTTAGTAGCAGTTATATAAAATGCATAGGTTTATAACTGAATCTGGGCAGAAATTTCAATCTGTTGAGTTGTTCAATAAACATTCAATAAAATCCTTAATTGAATAGATGAAAGGTCCTTTATGAAATGTCCTTCCCCTTTAGCTGCTCAGGAGGCTACAATTTGCATTTTTCTTGCCTGGGATTATAGGTTCTGTATGAACTGCTTATGAGGACCTTTCTAATAGGCCTGACGATTGTCTGTTATGCAATAAAACTGTCTATGTATGAAAACTTAAATGCTTAGGAAATGATGGAGAAAATAGTAATCTTTTCATGTTTTTGAACATTTCTTAAATTAGAACATTTTATTTGTTGGTTGATGTGAAAATAGACAAAGACTGGAGAGGCTAGCACAGTGTAATCACAACATTTAAATGAACTATATTGAACAAATCTTAAATTCAAGAATATGGAAATGTTTGCTCGGTTTCCTGGATTTTTTCCAGGTCAGATTGCCAAGAAAAAAAATTCTGTTTCCTATGTAGTTCTCAATATGCCTTTTCAACTTTTACTACATTTTTGGGCAATGTTTGTACCAGCTTGAAAATTTGCCAAAACAGCATCATAAGTCACTGTTTTTATGTAGAGCTTATAAGCAAAATGATTCACACCCTATAGATTCAAGCTACATCACTTCAACATACTAATTCATTTACATCTTGTATTTTCTAGCTAATTGGTAGTATTTTCCTAAATTTTTGAATTATTATTTGATTCCAAAACAGGTTCTTATTTTTTCATGTCTACTTTTATGCAATAATGGGAAGTAAATAAAGAGGAGGAGGCTGTTCTTTTAAGACATATGAAAGCATTTTTTATTATATTCCACTACGTGAGAAGGTATACAAAGACTAAAATGCTAGTGGATTTCAAATAGTTGTTTTGGTTACTTCCCATTTCAGTAGTTGCATACTCATTTTGCTGCAAAACTACAGACAGAGACACCTGTTTTCCCACAACAATCATATTGATTTATTGTGGAAAGAATGATACTGTCTTGAATGTGTCTTTCAGTTTATACTAATCATTTCTTCTATCAAATAATAGCTCAAATGTAGAGGTATGCTGAAAATGAAACTGTTACAATTGCATTTAAATGCTTTACTTTGAATCTCTCATTAACTCTTATGCAATTTTTTTAACTTTTAAAGAAAATTAGTGTTTTTAAAATAGCTGAGATTTTCATGAGTGAAATAATTTTTGGGACACAGCAAATTTACTTGTACTTGAATTTTATACAGTTCACTCAAATATACCTCAGCTTAAGAACACATAATGTCATTGCCTCAGAACTACTTATAATAAAGTAAAGTAAAATATAAACAACTTAGATCAATGAACTTCAGTCCACAAAGTGTGACTGTAGCTCTGAAGCATTGTACCAAGAAAATTTGACAACAGATGCTTTTACTAATGTTTCTTTCTGTTATATGGTGGTAGAGCAAATCTATGTAGAAATTAGTACCATTCGTCTTTATTTTCTACGAGATTAATCTTCCAAGGTACAATTTATAAGTGTCTACTCTCACGAACTGTTCTACCAACATCTATTGATAAACTATCATACCATTCATTTCAACCAATAATTGGTAAAGTTCCTATTTCTACCAAATGCCTACAATCTTGGAATAATACAAAATAATCACATTGGAAAGTATGCAGATAGACACAAATAGTGTGATGCACTCAGATTAAACACTGAGAGATGGTAACACTGGTATTACAAAAATATATAAAAGGAAAAAGTAGATCTCCCTGATTTTTCACCCACCCATGACTTCTCAAAGAATTTTTAGATCATTTTGTAATGATGACATTCATAAAGAACAGTTCTTACATGATTCTAGAGGAGTTTGGTATTGTCAACCAAGACCATTCCTCTGGCTCCAAGGAGATAAAGTGCTTAGCTCTATTGAGCATCTGGTCACAGCTGAACTTGAAATGTAGGAAGCATTGAATAATAGGAATTGTGTGAACTTGTTGCTTAGAAAACAAATAAGCAATTGCTTGCCAACCTTAGAGAAATGCAGAATAAGACAGCATAATGAGTAAGATCATTGGTCTTAAGGTGAGTTAAGCCTGATTTTGAAGCATCATTTCCCATCTGCTTAACTTACAGAACTCACACAAGGAACTTCCCAGCCTGTTTCCTCCTCAATATTAGAATGATGACCCCTTCCTTTAAAGGGTCCTTGTAAGAACTAAAGACAGTATAGGACATCATTTAGCATATTGCCAATTCTATATATGGATAGGCCTTAATTAGTGCTAACAAGTACGGTCATAATATTTAGAATTGTTCTATTTAAGATGGAAGAACTAGAACTGTAACTCCAGACCACTTTTCCAAACAAGGACACAAGGCTAGGGAGTGGGGATACAAAGAAAAACAACAAGAAGAAGATAAGGACTCATTTGTAGAAATTGGGTTTTATAAAATCAGGATGCTATAACAGGACCTAAGCAGGAATGGTTGGGAGGAGCTTGGATCTATACACTAAAAGCACACCCTGGACATAGTTCTGTTCTGGGGGCTGGACTTACCTGCATGTGACAGGAAACAGGGGAACACAGGTCATGAAGGTCAGAGACATTGAACAGGGAGTTCATGAAGGTCAGGATGGTGAAGGGAACATGACAGAGATCCAGAAAGATAGGTCAGGAAGCTTTTAATTCAAGATAGATGACTAAATACTTTCCTGAACTCTCATATTCCCAGTGAAATGAAAAGAAAGATA
This sequence comes from Dasyprocta punctata, assembly GCA_004363535.1. Lineage (NCBI taxonomy): Eukaryota > Metazoa > Chordata > Mammalia > Rodentia > Dasyproctidae > Dasyprocta > Dasyprocta punctata. The sequence continues at coordinate 41,874 of RJWM01002499.1, read as the reverse complement.
TATAAAAAGAATAATCCCAAAAGACAAAAAGTTTTACTTACTAACTTTTGTACTGGACTATAGAAAGCCAACACCTTCATATAATCAGCAAATATTTATTGACTATGTACTAAGTGGATCTAAGAATTAAGCAGTGTGATAGGCAAGAATCCTCTCATGGAGGTTAAATTCTACTGTGGTGGTGGGAATTAGGTTAACAGTAGAAAACATGCATAAATTAGTGTTATGGATCACATGTTTATATCCCTTCCAGAATCCATATGACAGACTCTAAACCTCAACATGATGGTACTTGGAACTGTGGCCTTTGGGAGTAATTCAGTCAGTGGGGTGGAGTCATCATGAATGGAAATAGTGCCCTTGTGATAAGAGGCCAGAGAGTTAACCACTGTCTTTTTGCCATGTGAGGATACAAGGAGGAGTCAGCTATCTACAATCCAGAAGGTGGTCTTCTCCAGAACTCAATCATGCTAGCAACCTGGTCTCAGAATCCCAAACTGTGAGAAATAAATACTCATTGTTTAAGCCTCCTAGTCTTTGGTAATTTGTTATAGTAACACAAACTGACTATGATAAATATAACCATGTAAGATTAAAGGGTAAATGCCAAGAAGACAATAAAGCAGATAAGACCATGCGATGAATGCAGCACTATGCATCCCAGACCCTCCTGTAAGAAGTGAAAATGTATACTCCCAGCTATTGTGAAGTTTATAGGCCAACTTCCTAGGACAGCTTGAATCCAATGATTAGCCAAGGATATAAAAACATGACCTCTTCATCCAACTTAGCTCAGCTCCAAAGGGCCATTCTATGGAACTAAGGCCTAGTTATGACTAAACTATAGTGCAACTTCTCCAATCATTCTATGGTGCTTCTATTCCTTTCACCACAACTGTAAATCTTGATGGCACTCACTAGCCAATTTCCTGATTGGGGATCCTCTCCTCAAAGCCAATTCCCCTTTGGTCTGTGGAAGACAGAATCCTAAAATTGCCCCATGATTTCTGCTACCTAGTGTAAACATCTTGTATAATCCCATCTTCTTGAGTGCTGAAAGCATGATGCAATAAGCTCATGATTAGATGATTCTGCATGAACTTTGCAGATGAAATTAAGATTCCTACACATTTGAGATTGAATAAACAAGAAAGGAGATTAGCCTATATGTATCTGACCTAATCAGGTGATTTTTCTGCTGTGTTATGAGAAAGGCATGTTCTAGAGCCACCAAGCAGGAAGAAAATGGGATCCTCAGAACTAACCAGGTAGCTACAGGAGACCAAATTCTGCTAATAAGCTACATAAGCTCACAATAGATTCCTCCTTAATCAGACTTCCAGATAAGAGCACAACCTGGAACACATCTAATTCATTCTTACTTTCTGTCAAGAGCTCAGGCTTCTGACCTACAGAAAGCATTGATAATAAGTGGCTGTTGTTTTAAATTACTAAGGTTTCAGTAATTTGTTCTTCAACAATAGAAAACCAATACTTGAACATAGCCCATGAGATTATATTGATGTAAAACAGAATAAAGATTGCTAAAACCCTAAATGAGCATATAAGACTGCTGCAGAGAAGTAAGAAATTTTTCCTAGAAAATCCCCCAAAGACATTCTATATTTGAAATCATAGTGATTAGAACAAGTTAGAGCTCTGAATCTGAAACCAGGAAGAACATCAGGGAAAGGTCTATTCTGAAGCAGCTGGGCCACGGCTTGTTTCCACTTCCCCTGCACACAAAAGACAACTGATAGCAGCATTTTGTTCATCTGAATCTCAAAAGTCATCTCTAACAGTATAGTTTTGGCTAAAAAGAGCTCAGAATGGCACCATAAAAATAGAGATACAGAGCAGAACCTCTGATAACTCAGGACTACCACAAAATTCTTGAAACAAGAGAAAGAAAAGACCTCTCCACTTAAAGATAAGATGGCTGGGTAAGTTGTCACACAAATCTGTCTTCTTTAGAGAATAAAGGGGAGGCACTAACTAATTTTGATATAGTAATGGCAAAAAGGGAAATGTGGTCACCCTATTGGAGAGTAAAATACACTATAGCCCTTCACTCCTGAAAACAGTATTCCTTTAACTCTTGGGCATGTTTCTATCAATTTGTTTCCCATCCTCTACTGTATTTCCATACAGATCATCCACATATAATGAGTCTACAGGCCAAGTCCTTTCATAGGAAAGGACTTGTACTAGATCTAAAATAAGCAAAGCAAGAATGTGGTAGCTACCCTTATTGTTCAAATCACATGCAAGGGAACCAAAAATACTTGCTTTTATGGAAAACCAGGAGTATGAGGAAAAACTTTCAAGATGAACAAGAATGAAGTCTTGTCCTATATGAAACAAAAAAATGGCAGTAGGAAATCTACCACAGTTACTATATTGCATATTGTTGCTCTCTAAATAGTTGCTTGGCTTTAGGTTTGCAAAGTCAATCAAGCAATACAGTACCTCTGAATAAGCTGGTTGGTCACAGTGGGGAACTGTTCTCTACCTGGCCCACTCACTGGTTGGCTCACAGGTGGGTGCTTTGCTTCTATCTTGACTCTCCCCAATCCATGCCCCAGATGGCTCACAGGCAGGGCTTTATTCATTTTATTGCTCTGTTTTATTCCCTTTAAAATTAAAGAGAAAAAAAAGTGAAGGAGTTAGTGGGATCCCAAATGTGCAATTGATATTATGAAGGTGAAAGGGGAGGAAATGTCTAAAAAGGGAAGGTGGTAGCCACTGTTACTTTCTTATTACTTTGTTTTGAAGTCCTGTATCATTTCCATTGTTTTGTTTTGTTTGTTTTTACTCTGTTTTGTCTTTTTAGATTCTATTATGTCTGATGGTAAGGGAAGTTATTTTGAAGATAACAAGATATATTATGGTAGCCATTGTTGATATCCTATTATCTTGTTTTGAAGTTCTATATCATTTTCCTTGTTTTGCTTTGATTGGTTTTGAATTCTGTTCTGTTTTGCTTGATTCTATTATGTCTTATGGCATGAAGAGCTATTTTAAAGATAATATGAGGCATTATGGTAGCCATTGTTGATTTTCTATTATCTTGTTTTGAAGTCCTGTATTACTCTCATTGCTTTGTTTTGATTGGCTTTATTCTGTTTCATTTTGTTTTGTTTTGTTCTCTTTAAAATAAAATTTTAAAAAGCAGAGGGCAAAAATGGCACTGTAATAGAAAATTTCAGAATCATTCTAATCTAAGATTCAAAGAGCTCTGCCATAGCAAAGCAAGAATGCACTATTACTAGGAAAGGGAGAAACCCAGGAAGGAGTGCTTAGAAACTAAATACAGCCAGGAGCAGTAGCACACGCCTTTAATCCTAGAACTTGGGAGGCTGAGGTAGGAGGAATGTTGTGAGTTCAAGGCCAGCTTGGGCTACAATGCAAGCGCAAGGCTGATCTAAGCTACATAGTGTGACCCTGTCTCAAAAAACTAGGGCTGGGAGTTTGGCTCAGTGGCTTAAGGGCCTGACTGGCAGGTGTGAAGTTGTGAGTTTGATCCCTGGTGCAGAAAAAAAAAAAAAAAAAAAACCTAAATACATTTGCTGAAGTTAAAATACAAATAGAAATACTTAATAGACAGAATGTTTTAAAATGACATAGAAAATAAAACAAGAAAATCTCCAAGAGCATCAAGCAAAATGGAAAATATGAGGAAAAAAGTTAGGAAATATGGAAAAAAAACAGAATATCCAAAAACTATTTGATAGCAGTTACAAAAAAGAAAGACTAGTAAATGAATAATGGCAAAATGCACTGAAATATGATGACAACTTCCCAGACTTTAAATATGCACAAACACATACTTACACACACACACACACACACACACACACACACACATTGAAAATGCCATCTGAGTGTCAAAAAAAGTAATAATTCATACTTAGAAAGATTCTCATAAAGTTTCAGAACTACAAATACAAAAAACAAAGTCTAAGATGTGGAGATTTGGACATTGGGGCAAGTTTCTTTACATCTGAACTCCAAATGTTTACAACATCACAATTTGAGGTTCTCAGGAAAAATCACTTTGAACTCATATTTCTATAACCAGTTAATTATCAATCAAGTGTTAAAAATAAAATCAAGACTTTCTGACATCCAAGCAATTTAAAACTTACCTTCAATATATATATTTTTTGAAAAGTCATATGCATATGTATTTCTGTAAAAATGTGCCATGATGAAAACATATGTCTCTCCTGTCAGTAACTAGAAAAGGAGAACTGTTAGAAATTCAGAGAAAGAAAACCAAATGTTTTATCAAAAAACCATTCAAGTATGAATAAATTTATAATGTAGTATGATTTTGAGTTACTGACTGAGTTTAAGAGATGCTATTTTTCCTTGATGCTTGGAGCATTCATCATTAAATGTCACATATTTAATGACTTAGATTATATTTTCCTTTCTTGGAGTCAAACCAAGTCACTTTAATTCTTCAGTGAATAATGTATACATAACAATAAATTTGTAATGCCATTTAAGACATTCACTTTCCAAGTCGACTTATATACAGCACTTAGAAGATAAAATTATAGTTCTAGACTAGAAAGTAAATGTTTTAAATCTTAGCAATATAAAAAATAAAACAGAAGTCTCATATCAAAACTGAAATATAGATTTAGCTGAGGCCAGCCAACAAAGTTTATTTAATTAAGCACCCTTCAAGTTATGAATTAAAAGCTCATTAATTCCATCCTCTCTTGCAATTAATAAGGGCAGTCAAAAGTCAACAGGGAGCCGTACCCATGGGTATCTGAACATACAGAGAATGTGAAACATCACAGAAATCATTTGCTGTGCTTCTAATGCTCCCATCCCCTCCCCAGATCCAACTGTGACCTCATTACCTTTTCCTTTTCCTCATAGTTCTTAATAAACAACAGCAAGTAGCTTGCAAATCTTAGATTTCATGGTAGTTTTCATTTGTATAACTAAGTTCATACTTAGCTCCCGTAGTGATGTGTCTCACAAATATTATGTACCTCATTTTCTCACAAAATGAAAGGACACTCTTGATTCTGATGAGATTGAACATTAAGTGCATTAGTCTTTCTACACTTAGAATTTGTAACAGATAAACCTTAAAATGGCACTGTTCTAACATATATGGATTTATTCCTTATTCAGGGGTCAAAGGACTGATTCAGTTTCACTCAGTCACTGAGGAATCTGAGCTAATGGAGGCTCTGCCATCTTCAACATATAACTTGCAGATAGCGTAGCACTTAGTCATTCAGCCAACAGATGGCAGAATAAAGAATAAAGGATTGTATGAAGTATTATGGATCAGATTTAAAAGTGGAATACACAATTTAAGTGCACATTACACTGGTCAGGACTTAATCATAGGTCCACAGATAATTGCAAGGGAACATTAAAAAAATATGAACTATGATCTAGCTAATTGCCCAGGTAGAGAGAAACTGTCTAGTGAACAGGCAGCCAGTTTGCCACCATCAAGGCTAGTTGAAATGTTAACAAAAATCCAAAATGCTTGCAGTGTGGTTAACCACTGACTCAGTCCTACCTCATCATTAGTTTGCAAGTAGGTGAAGCACAAAAATCATGGCTTAAACATCTTTGCTTTTTTTAGCACCTTCACTTGCACAAGTAGGTGTTTGAGAAAATCTTGAAGGAATTAATTTACTTAATTATATTCTAGTAGCAAGACAAATTAATGCAGCTACCAGAGTGAAAAATAATCTCCTTTCTAAATGAAAAGATCAAGCCAAGTATTTTGAACCGATTATATTTTTATTAAAATAACTACAATAGAATAAACTCATAATTGGTTATTCCAAGTAATAGCTGAGTTAGTGAATTTCAATGTTTGTTTTATTATTGAATGCAAAAGCAATGGTAAAGACTGCAGAATACATGCATTCTCTCATTTTTCTTGAGAGAACAAAAACATTCAGGAAATGTTTAATGATACAATGAATTGGTAATTTCCTAATTTGCTACAAAAGAAGAAGCATTTATCAGGTGATGTTTACATGTGTGCTGCAACAAACTATTAAAGTAATGAAATTAAATCTCATAAATCAACCAAACAAATCCTCAAATACAGCAACTGTTATCAGGGCACCTCGGTCTCCAATTCAGAGTTCACGGAAATGACGAAAAAGAACAATACCAATGGAGGAAATTTTTTGACTGTATAAGAAAGTAGCTATAATTATTGATGGGCACAGTTGGTAAATCAGATTGTATAGAGTAGTGGTAGAGATGGAAAAGAGATTCCAGAAGAGATTATAAACCATTTAATACAGTATCATGTATTAAACATAACCAAACAATCAAAAGTAGTTTGAACACGTGTGAAAGTATGTGGGTACAAAAAAACTTAAGTTTCATAGAGACAAGAAACAAACACTACTTATCAAACAGTGACTATTTACATGTGAATATCATGATGCAATATCAAATGTGAGTATCACAGAGTAGACTGTTTAAAACTGTGACAGTTGAGGTTACAGTTGCTAGTAAGACCAAGTCTACGAGATGATGATGAGATAAGTGGCTGAGAGGGTGGTGGGCCAAGACAGTTCAAGGATAGAAGGCTAGGAACCAGGAGGCTAATTGATCAGAAGAGTATATAGATGTTCTTCTACCTACCATGGGGTAATATCCAAATGCATGCATTATAAATTGAAGATATGCTAGGTTAAAAAATGTACTTTTCAACCCTAACCCACCAGATATCATAACTTAGCAACAAAATATACTATAGAGTATGAAATTTTTACCCTCCTGATCACCTGAATGGAGTTGCACATAACTGTCAGCACCCACTGAGAGTATCATGCCTCTTATTGGTAGTCTGGTGAAAGACCCAAATACAAAATTCAACATATTGTTTCTACTGAATGAGTGTGAGTTTTAGAACATAGTAAACTTGAAAAATTGTAAATCACCCCATGATAAGTCAGGGACTGTCTATATATGTGAATAACCCAATAGCTAAGAGGAATGACAAATATGATTCAGAGAGACTAACAGTGAGCAGAGAAAAACCTTCCAACTCCAAGAGACGCAGGGCTTGGTAATAACCACAACAGGGAGAGGTGATGCATGTGGCGTGGTCTCTGATAACATGAGAGCCAAAGCTCAGCTTTCATTCCCTGAAGAGGCAGTGAGAATGGTTTGCAAACACCAATAAAAACAAGGCAGTAAGAAAAGCATGTAAGAGAACACAGGCACCAAATAATGGGGCTGCAGAGAAAGCTGTGTCCTTGGGAAAGAGCTGGGAAATGCAGCAGATTTTGTTAATGATGGACTATTGTGTTCTCTCTATGTGAATAGCTTGAGTTGACAGGATGCCTTCAGAAAATGGTGCTTCAGAACACCATCTATGACTGAGCAGTGAATTCAAAGCCCAAAATGAACAAAAAATAAGTGTAGGGTCTCTCTTATTCTTTCATACTCTGAGGAAGAGGAGTCATGTAGAATTGGAAGCCTGAACACACTTACACAATTGTAAACCCAGAAAAGAAAATTTTTTCTGGGATCTATTGTGATATACTACTTCTTAAATATCATTTGCTTTTGTTTCATATTTGGGAAATGCTTACCTTTACAAATTCAAAACTTTGGGTCTGGCGGTGATTAGGTCATCAAATGATGGAAGCTGAATAAATCAGCACACTGACTGGACTGCCAGATTAAATCAGATAGGTTTCATTTTGATTTCAGGAGGATTCTCACATTTTTATATTTGAAATTTTTTTGCAATTTATGCTGCTACAGAAGGAACCTCACCAGATTTAAAGGAGACAGAGAGAAATCTCCCCAACCCATTCCTTTTTCTGACCCCCAAAATCCTGTAAGTCCAACTCATCATCACTTTTAGTATTTTATACTTGTGTAAGTCAAATGTGATTGATAAGCCAGGTGTGGTGGCACACACCTGTAATCCCAACACTCAGGAGGTTGAAGCAGGAGGACTACCTCGAGTTCAAGGCCAGCCTTAACCATATAGTTCAAGACCAGCCTGAAGTACATAGTGAGACTCTGTCTCAAAAAAAAATAACAATAAAGAAGTGCTTGATAAGCACATTTGTAGAAAATTATATTCAAAAGAAAGTCAACTCAGATATACTTTGGCAAATAGGGTCTTTCATAAGCTGATACACACATACAGAATTATGACTTTCAAATTTTATGGCCACAGTCCACAGTAAGAAATACAGTTCACATTTCAAACCTTCATATACACAGTAATAAAGATGTAAACTGCATATATGAGATAAATTTTAATGGACAAGTAAAATGTATACTTCTGTTTTTCTTCTACTTTATATTTTAAATACTAGCCATAACTTATTAAACTGATTTCATGCCTTAATAATTGGTCACAAATGACAGCCTGGAAAATAGTGATTTTTGAAGGACAATTTAGAATTCTTCTATTTTTTTTCTATCAAAAGGAAAACTTTTATTTCTTGCATTACTGAAATAAAACAAATGCTACACTATCTTGTAAAAAACAATAACCATGAGAATATAAAGATTGTACAATAATCATAACAGCTAACATTTAATGTGTTAGACATAGAACAAAATTTGTTTCACTCACTCTCTTATTTAATCATCACAGCAACCCTATAAGGTAACGCTTTGCTAAGGTACACTCTACATTTTATGAAATGGAATTGAGGGTTCAGTATACTATATTGCCCTAGTTTTCTTTCTTATGTAGTGTACTGGACACTGAGGAACAGAGCAGGGCACAACATATAACAGACACCTTTGGGGGTTTCTCTTTGCATTGTATTTATTCTCCCATGTGTGTATCACTTTCCCCAGTCGGCCAGACATTTCCATGCTCATTATCTCTGCAACTCAACTTCTTAAGGTAGTGCAGCTTAAACTTTAGAAAACTCACACAATAGCTTTCAGAATTTTCATGCTTTTATCTGTTTCTATTTTCTATTCTCTGGTATCAGATGGCTTCCATCTCCTCAAAACGCTGCTGCTAGTTATCTAATTTAACATTGTTAGTGGCAGCCAGAGAAACTTTGAGATATAGCCATTTCATCAATTATCTCCAGCAGGGAGGATTTAGTGCTTTTTAAATAGGTCCACAATATCAAGTTCATCTACACTATTAGTGAGGTCTTTATCACTGCCAAGTTCAGAAAGTGCTGAAGCATTCAAAGTATTTTTTGCCTTTGCATTTTGGGTGCAGTTCATTTTTGTGCTTTTGAAGAGCTTGGGTTTCACCTACAAGAGAACCACCACACAAAATCAAGTCTAGTCAGAATTATGAAATGAATATACCTTAGGCCAAGCAAAGAGTCAGCATTTACTGATTATTCCTGTGCTCAAAGTCCTGAATTAGAACCTATATGAACCTTCAAAATGTATAGAAGTCTTAAGAGATTATCAGTATTCAACCCAGGTACAGCAATGCCACATTCCCAACTCCTGGGAATTAGGTATGGCAAAATGACTTGCTTCTAGACCCACTTCTAGGTGAAGCTTTAAGAATAACTGTATAACTTATTGTGCTCTATTCCCCTGTAATGATGAGCAGTGGTTCAAATAGTAGTTGAACTATCAGTTTGGATCCCAATATAAAGCAAAGTGGAAAAGAGCTCTAACTGATCCACAATACACATGTGATGTAAGTAGTTTTTAAAGCAGTTTTTGCTTTAAATCATTGAGTTTTGAAAGTTGTTATATTGGTGAACACACAGGTACAACTAATCTTTGGAAAACAAAATCTTTTAGGATATTTTAAAGCATCTTAAAAAAAGCTCACCAAGAAAAAAAGTGTAAGAATGCAAAGTATAAACGAAAATTTTATGTAAACAGAAAACAGAGGAGTAAAAAAAAATCTCTAACAAATGAATAACTATAATAGGTGTTGGGTTAAATGTGGGTAAGAATTTCCACTGGAGCTGTACAAGAGACATGGGAAAGAAGAGGAGTGGGTGAAATGATGTGTGTAAAGGTGTAAGGGATGAAATAAATGTCACATGAACGAAGCCACATTTGATTTGTTTGGTGGAGCAAGGAGTCAAGAATTCCAGCATTTGAGAGAGGAAAGAGGCAGTTGATAAGGATGTGAAAAAAACAGACTAGGAGTTCAGAATTTGATATTAATTCACTAATTTTGCACTCATTCATTCGTCCTTGTATTTGACACCTATAATGAGCTAGGAACTCTGTCCACCAGATTCTTGGAAAGTGAATACAAATGAATTGTGATCACTAGTCTTAGATCTCACTCTTTTGGAAAGCTCATATAAGCAAATAATTTCAGTATACTATAATGTTTTATAATAGACATTTGTGCTACCAGCAATGTAAAGCCAGAATGGAGTTAATTAGCGTGTAGGGAAGAGGTCATAAATGAGAAAAAGATTAAAGGATTTGGGAAGGCCTTAGAACAAAACATAACATTTGAACAGATTCTTCAGGAGGGATTATGGATCATTCAGGTAAGAGGAAGAAAGAGTATTTCAGTTAAGGAGAAAAGTATTGATTCATTATTCATTGTTTGACACATTTTTTTATTATTATTTAGGAGAAAAAGACACAGAAAAGAAAGACAAAAAGCAAGAGACAAACGAACAACAGCAAATCCACAACAGTAACATTATATGTTTACAAAAAAAGATGATAGGAACTTGACAATAGTTGCAATATTGCATATCATTACCTTCAACACGGTTGTTTACGTTAACAGTTATAGACATGTAAAATTGATCTAATCATATGAGTGTTAACCATTATTTCTCAATAACTAATACATTCAGCAGTATAGTCATTTTAGCTGTCTTATGTATACATGTATACAGATCTATGTCTTTTTCCTTTTCCGTCTTCTTTCCTCCTTTTCCCTTTCCCAATTACTTTTGCTCTTTGAGAAGTTTCTTACCCTTACACAGTATTTATTGTAGATTTTGGATCATATATACTGTTTCAGTTTCTTACACTAGGCAGACAATACAGTATTTATACATGTGGGTTTGATTTATCTCACTTACGAGCATGGTCTCAAGTAGTGTCCATTTACTTATAAAAGTCTCAATGCAGTCTTTCTTGATAGCTGAGTAGTACTCCATTGTATAAAAATACCGCATCTTTTTTATCCATTCCTTGACTGATGGGCCCTTGGGTTGTTTCCAAGATTTGGCTATTACAAATTGGATTGCTATAAACATGGGTACACAAATATCACTGTGATATGATGTTTTCAATTCTTCTGGGAAAATGCCCAGAAGCAGGATAGCTGGGTCAAAGGGGATCTCTAATCCTAGCTTCTTGAGGAATTTCCACACTGATTTCCACAGTGGTTGCACCAGTCTACACTCCCACCAACAGTGGAAAAGAGTTCCTTTTTTCCCACAGCCCCTCCAGCATTTGTTAATGCTGTTTCGGTTTGTTTTGTTTTGTTTTGTTTTTTATCTTGGCCATTCTTTCTGGAGTGAGATGAAATATCAGTGCTGTTTTAATTTGTTCAACACATTTTGTATAGGTGTTGTTTTAAAGTTTCCGTGTGTTTGTCTCACTAAAGCTGGTGAGTGTTTATCAAACATGAGCTATGGCCAAGCATTGTGCTAGCCTTTGGATGCAGCAAGAGGCAAGACAGCCTCCCTTACCTCACATTATAGCTGGGGAAATGTGAGATAGTTAATTAAATAGATGATTACATGAAATCATAATCAGTAGCAAAGGAGGAAAGGAGATCACTATGTCAGAACATACAGGCCTACCTTATTCAGTGGAAAAGATGACTTCCGGTGAGGAGGGGTATTCAATTTTAGTTAAGAACTAAAAGTGAAATAGAAATTAGTCAGATATAGAGAAAGGGCAAGATGGTCTCAGGGAGAAGGACCCACCTGAATGAAGATTTGGCAGTGAAAGAGGAAATGTGTGATGATGGAGAAGTTGAGGGCATCAAGTATGGCTAAAGCATAGAGAGACTGGGCCAGAGGCAGAGTGGACAGATGCAGCAGAGTAAAGGCAGGACCCAACGTTCAAAGTTGGGGTTTTATTCTTACATCTATGGAGACTGAGACATTTTAAAAAGTCTGTCTTAGTCACTCTCTCATCACTGAGACCAAATACCCTACACACACAATTTAAAACAGGAGATGTTTACTTTGACTCACATTTTGAATCGATCATCTCCTAGCTCCTAAAAGGAAGAGCATGGTGCAAGGATCTCGCAGAGAAAAGTTGCTCACATGATAGTAGTCAGGAAGCAAAGAGCAAAGCAAAGAGTCAGGGAGGGAAACATACCCTTCTAGATCATGTCTCCAGTGACTCCTCTCTTCTGTCCAGGCTCTATTTCCTAATGGCACATTCAGCTATGGATTTACCAGTGTATTGATACACTGACATATACAATGCCCTCACAATCCAGTCATCTTTCAAAAGATCCACCTTACAGAACACGATGCTTTTGGGAGACGTTCTAGATCTAAACCATGCAGAGGGCATAATAAACTATGCATTCCAAAGGGCAGTATATGTGACCGAATCAGAAATAAGCAAGATCAAAGGCAGGGAAATCAGTGAAGAGAGTTATATAGGAGGTCAGGAGAAAAACCATAGTAGTTTACCAGGTAATCAACTGTAAATTAGAGGGTTGTTAGCATATTTAAGAAATATTTAAGATAATGTTGTGATCTGGCTTTGGTATATGTATAAAGGGAGAGGAACTTTGGGATCATTCTGAGGCTTTTGATTTCCAGTTCTGTAAAATGGACATGTTGTGCTATCAGTCAGCAAGAGAAGAGACACAAGATTTGCAAAAATCATTGTGAATTAAAAAACACCTTATATGTAGGGAATCAAATTTAATCAATATAGGAAGAAGTGGAGTTCTAGCTGGAGGGAGGTAAGACTGAAATTTATTTCAGTAGAGATTGCAAATGACCTTCTGTGTCAGTTTTAGGCAACTGATTAAAAGGCAGAACCTACCAGATTCTGAGAAGGACACTGAAGTGATCTGATTTCTTGTGGAAAGGTAACTGGGAAGAAATGTTGTTGGAGAATTGTAAAAGAAAGTAATTAATGATGAAACAGGAGATGATTTAATTGTCCAGACAAGTGATAATAGGGACATTAAAGCAATCATGATTGGGTTCAAGCAGAAAGAACAGAAGAGGTAAAGATCAATAGATATTGGTGACAATGACATATGATGCAGTGAAAGGAAAAAGGATGCTAAGTATGAGTTAGATGTTCTAGCTTGGGAGGCTGGAGGAATGACAATTCTATATTATAGGAGTGGTCTTTGAGAAGAGTAGGGGTTTCTTGGAAACCAGACCAACTTTGGTATGGACATGCTAAGTACGACATACCTGTGGTATCTAGAATGTTCTTTATAAGGTGTGTTGTAACTATGTGTCTGGAGTTTAGAAGGAAGAATAAGTAATGGAGATATGGATCTAGATGTTGACTACATATATAAGGCAAAGGGAATAGATAATAGTTGCCCATATATAACATATAAAAAGATAAGAAGAGAAAGGAAAACTAGAGGAAGTCTTCAGTCCAAAATCCTGATGAGAATAGGTAGACATGACTGAAAACTAAGCCACACTGCCCTCTGAGGCTGAGAGTCTCTCAGTGAAAAAGGTTTTAAGATGCTTGACCTATGCTTGTGTGTTAGAGAATTTAAAAAGTGAGAGGTTTGTGAAAGGGGGACCAATTTGAATACTGTAACCACAGATCAGACCCCACCAAAAATAGGACCAATTCTAAATAATACTCCATAAGGATAGGGATAAGGATATGCCTTTAATCATAATGAATAATAAAAAGACTTGCCAAATTTAAATTCTTATTTTTCACACAATCATTTTTGCCCAAAACTGGACTATTTTTGGCTGAAAAGTGGAAATATACTGGATAAAAAGTGAATATTCCATCACTAGTAGAATGAAAGAATAACACTAACTATTATTAGTTGGCAAATGGGCCAGAAGGAATAGAAGAAGAACTTACAGCAAATCTGGCTGTTTGACTACTCAGTTGGGAACCTGTTACAGGCATCAATTTAAGGGTGCCTGCAGCAGTATTCAGCTCCAAACAAGGTCAGTAAAAAATGGCCAGCACACAGGCAAAACAGCTCCACCTACTCATGCATAATGCCCATTCCGAAGCTATTTGGAGACTCTGATGATGGCTCTGGTGTTTCCCTTTAGGTCCTTGGCTAGCTGTGTATGACATGATGACATGTCAGCGCATATCAATTGTCACTGTAAAATATTAGTTTTGAATTTACCAAGAGTTCTCATTAAAATGAAAAACACACAGTGCAATTTCTAAAGAAACTAAGCCTCCATCTGCTTTGCTCATAATTCAGGAAAAGCCATAAACAGAAAGATATTAGTTCACATTCATAGCCAGGTCCCCATCTAAGCACCGAATAGTGGAGTGAGTCATGTCCCCATAAGCAATGATGTGAAACATGCTATGATTACCATCTTGCCATCATGCTATGATGCCATCATTATCAAAGGAGGAAAGCAGGCCTTACAATTTGACATCATATGCTGTCAAACATTCATCAATAATTTTATCTCACACCAATGGTGGTGGTCATTTCTTATTTTGTTTTGTTTTGCTTTGTTTTATTCTGTTCTGTTCTAACCATAGTAGGCCTTCCAACCTGGTCTGAAGAGAAAAGCAGAACTCAGCGGGAGTATTGGTATTGTAGTTAGCTTTAGCACTACGATCCAGTTTGGACCCAGAAGCTCATGTTTTAATAGGTTCCCAAACATATATGTGTGTGTGTGTGTGTGTGTGTGTGTGTGTGTGTACTGGTGTTTTGTTTTGTTTTGTTTTGTTTTTGTGGCACCAGGGATTGAACTCACAAGCTCACACCTGATAGGCAGGCACTTAAGCAACTGAGCCAAACTCCTGGCCCTAGTTTTTTAAGACAGGGTCGCACTGTGTAGCTCAGGCCAACCTTGCGCTCATGTTGTAGCCCAAGCTGGCCTCGAACTCACAGCGCTCCTCGTACCTCAGCCTCCTGAGTGCTAGGATTAAAGCTGTGCACCACCACGCCTGGCCTCCCAAATATATTTAAAAATAACATTTCTAAAGAGATGATTTTTCCCTGTTCAGAAATGAGAGAAAACTAGCAGTTATAAAGTGTCTTAATACTTGGCATGGAAGCTTAGGAAACTATTATTTGTTTAGTACAAATTCATCTGATATTCTAAAACTAAGTTTTCTTCAGCTTGGCCTATGGCCCAATGAGATGGACAAACAAAATAGAATAGATTAAATTCTTATGTGACTTTGCTAGGGCAACCAAACCAAAAAATCCACAAATGAGGTAACTTAAAAGAACAGAAGCTTATTGTTTCCCAATTATGGAAACTAGAGGTCCAAAATCAAAGTGTCATCAGCGTTGGTTCTTTCTAAGTACTGTGAGAAAATAAGCTGTTCTGGGTCTCTCTCTTTGACTGACAATGGCATCTTCTTATGTCTCTTTATGTCATTATATCTCTACATATGTCTGTGCATTCAAACTTTCACCTTTTATGGGAACTGGACATACAGGATTAGTATTCACTCTAGTGGCTCATTTTAACTTGATTATTTCTGTGAGCAACTTATTCCCAAACAGGGTCAAATTCTAAAATATTAGGAATTGAGACTTCAACATATCCTGTTTAGGGAACCACAATTCAACCCATAAAATGGTTAAAATAATTCCTTTGAGTGAGTAAATGAATAGGTTTGATTTCATCCATTTATTTGTTATCTGCTGCCAATTTTCCCAGGAAACAAGATAAATCAGAAATAAATCAGAGATACTTGGCAACAAAACTTAACAGAGACAAAATCAGACATATATTACCAGAAGATAACATAGACAAATCAGAACTACACTGCTATGGAGTTCAAACACTGAAAGAAATGGGTTGGTGCTGTTTATGTAGCTCATTAGGGGCAAATATTTCAAGAGTAATTTTCTTGTAGACCCACCTTATTACTGTCTCAGTAAGCTGACTAGGGAAAGTATCTATACATTTATCTCCCATATCACTTTTGACCATTATAATTCACAACATTTTTAGAATCCCAGTACCATGGAAACTTCAATTTCTAACTTTAAATTTTTCTATCATTGAGCCGGGCATGGTGGTGCATGTCTTTAATCCTAGCACTCAGGAAGCTGAGGTAGGAGGAGCATTGTGAGTTCGAGGCCGGCTTGGGCTACAACGTGAGCACAAGGCCGACCTGAGCTACATAGTGCGACCCTGTCTCAAAAAACTAGGGCCAGGGGTTTGGCTCAGTGGCTTAAGTGCCTGTCTAGCAGGTGCAAGGTTGTGAGTTCGATCCCCGGTGCCGAAAAAAAAAAAAATTCTCTATCATTGACATTCTTAGGTACTCGAAAAAAAGTATCATCTCTATAGAGCTGAACAATATCTTCCTCTATAGAGCCAAATACTGTCCTCTATAGAGCTGAACACTAGAACAAATCTGTAGCATATGAAATTAAGATGAATTTGGGCTTCAGATACAAGAACATCTGTGCAGATAGATCCATACCCACTAATGTGGTCTCATAAAAAGGAATGTCCTGTTTTTGGTGAAATAATAACTTTACCATAGAAGGCCAATAAGAACTTTACCTGCCCTGCTGTATTGTCTTAAGAAACCCAGATAATAAATGTTCATCTAAGGAAATAATGCAATATATGTGAAAATACGTTCATCTCATAATTATTTTTAGCAGCAGAACTTTAACTTTGATATACTACACTCAATACCAGTCAGTAAGTATACAATTAAATATGATACATTTATTCCATGAAAGATTTTGCAGTTATCAAATATTAAGCATAAATATCATATAGTACCCTGAACACTTGCATCTATAATAGCAAAACACTTAAGTGACAACTCTATTCATAGCTATAGAATATTTGATCAGCCCTTGAAGTTCCTTCTCTCAAGATACAGGGACAACTAAGATCACCAGATGAATAAGGAAACTTTAAAATATAAATGCAAAGCACAGAACAAAAGATGGGGAGAAGCCACTTGGAGGAAAGAGGTTATAGAAGAAGAAAGCTTTGAATGAAGACGATCATTTGTAGCCTTGGGGAGATATACAAAGCAGCATCTACGAAATAAGCAAATAGTGTTTAAATTTTTAAAGGAAAGTTAGGGTTCAAAAATTTTTGGTATTAAACAAAGGAAGAAGGAATAACAAACTGAATAGAGTACTTGGAAGAATAAGAAAATATCCACAAACCAAAACAAAATGATAGAAAAGGAGAAAACTTTGGAAACACTAAGAAAATTAAAAGGTATCTCAAGAAGTCCAGTATCAAATAATGAAAACAGAAAACAGAGAAAATGGTGGAGCTATATTCTTGTTATGGTTGATATATAGTGTCAATTTGAGAAGTTTAGAAGTTTAACTAAGAGACTCAGCAGGGAGCCAATGTTCTCGCTTTGTAAACAGCCCCATCCTGTGCAAGAAGAGGACAGGGAGATTTTATGAGTGCTATAATGACCTTGGAGTTGGGGGTGACCTGTGTACAACATAAAGGAGGTAAAGAGACTTGCTCTTCCCCCCTTTTGCTCTGGCTGCTTTTGCTGGCTGCTTCCTTGAAGTGTTGCCCCAGTGGTATGCCACTCTGCCTTAGAGCCAGTTGATTAGGGACTGAAACCTCCACAAACAGTGAGCTAAATAAACCTTTCCTGCTTTCATTTTGGGTGTTGGGTATTTTGGCCCAGCAACAAGAGAAATGTAACCGAGACAGAATTTGATACCAGGAGTAGGGTCATTGCCATGACTGTATCTGACCATGTGATTCAAGATCCTTTGGAAATGGCTTGTGGGAAGAGGCTGGAAAGGTTTGGACATGTCACCTAAAAGTACAGAACTGGAACATCTTAGGGTGTTCCATATGGGCAATTCTGGTCAGAGCTCAGAAGACCAGAAAACTAGTAAAGACCAGGCTCAGGTGATTTCTGCTAGGAAAGACTGCATTGGGTGCTGGATTCCAGATGATGTATGCTGTGGCTTGGCAAAAAGTTTGTCTGTATTTCGCTCATATCCAGAGACTTTGCCTGAGACTAAGATTAAGGGTGGTAGTCTAATTAATCTGGCAGAAGAAACTTCAAGGCAGTGGAATGTTGAGACAGTGGCATGGTTATTTGTTATGGTTTGTGTCTGGTTAGCCCCCCAAGCCTCATGCAGTCATGAAGGTGGCTGAATCTAGCATTTGTAATTAGCTCATTGCCCAGCGCTGGGGTTGGTGGTGTGAGTGCTGCACCCACCCAGGGGCAGAACCGGCATGCAATGTAAGGGCAGAAAGGAGGTGTGTTTTCTCTCTTTTGCCCTGTTTGCTCTTTTTGCCCTTTCACTCTTACTGCTTCCAGCCACCATTGACAGCTGTCCCTCAACCACGCTACCCTGCCTTGGAGCCAGCTATGCATGGACTGAAATTTCCAAAAATTGTAAGATAAATAAATCTTTCCTTCCTTCATTTTGGGCATCAGGTATTTTGTCTCAGCAACAAGAGAAAAGTAACTTAGACAGAATTTGGTACCAGAGGAGTGGGGTTGTTGCTGTGACTGTACCTGACCATGTGGTTTAAGAGTCTTTGGGAATGACTTGTGGGAAGAATTTGGAAAAGTTTAGAGATATCACCTGAATGCATAGAGAAGGAACAGCTTAGGCTGTTCTGTAGAGGAGATTCTGGTCAGTGCTCAGGAGACCAGAAGCTGATAGAAAGCCTGCCAGTAAAGACCAGGCTTGAGAGGTTTGTGCTAAGAAGGACTGCATTGGTTGTTTAATTCCACATGATGTGTGTTATGGCTTGGCAGAAAGTTTGTCTGTATTTTGCTCAAGACCACAAGCTTTGCCTGAGACTAAGGGTGGAGGACTGATTAATCTGGCAAAAGAAATTTCAAGGCAGTTGAATGTTGAGGTGGTGGCGTGACTATTCTTGGGAGCTTTTAGCTAGATTTATGTTGTGAATCAAGAGCAAAGAGTCCAGCATGGTGATTTAAAACGTTGTGAGTTTGACTAGAAAGGAAGCTCCAGTAAAGCTGTGGGACTACAAAAATAGAACTGAGGAGATCTTGATTGCTGAGAAGGAACAAGAAAAAAAAAAAGATGGCCTGGGGGCATCATGGAAAGTGATGGTGGGTCTCCACCCTTTGCAGCCTCAAAGACTTTGCTTGTAGGAGAAAGTCTCAGAGCACCATGTTCCAGAGTGGCAATGGAGACCACATGTGGTGCCAAGATGGCAACAGCCACACCAGGTTCCAGAATGGCAGTGACAGAAAGAAGTTGTTCCTCACAATCAGGTTCAGAGTGCCCAGCAATCCAGGCACTTAACCCCTCTAGCCAAGAGAGAGGAAAGCCTGGCTACTGCTCCAGTTGGCAGCAGACCTTGGCAGCATCCACATGGCTCTTGCTTTAGGCACACGGAGAATGCACAAGTTCTGAGGAGAATGCATAGCTTCCACCCCAATTTCAGAGGGCCTGGGAGTCTAGACAGTGTGCCCCTGAGTGGGCTGTGTATGAAGCTGTGAGTATGAAGCCAAAGGTGCATTGGAGACCCTAGATGTTTGGAAAAGCCAGGAGCATGGATCATCTAAGGAAACCTGCAATGAGGGAGCAAAACTAGCCCAAGAGAAAAGCCGTGGGATCAGCAACCACCAGAAGCGCTGTAGAGATGGAGGGGCACAAGCCCTTAGGAACTCACAGTTTGCCACAGATTTCCTCAAATGGTACACATGGAACTCCAGGACTTAATGTTTGCCCTGTTGGATTTTGAACTTCCCAATTCTTTGTATGCCATTTGTACCCTTTGGAATGGTAATGTTTATCTTGTGACATTGTATATTGGAAGTGTTTAACTTTGTTTTCATTTGTGCAGGGCTCACAGCTAAGAGTTTACCTTAGATCTCAGAGGAAACTTAGGACTTGGACTTTTCAGCAACACTGAAACTGTTAGGACTTTGGCAACTCTTGGAGATGGACTAAATGTCTTTTGCATAAAGGGGGTACATGAGTTTTTGGGGGGCTAGGGGTTATATGTTATGATTTATGTCTGGGTGGTCCCCCAAACCTCATGCAGTCATGGAGGTGGCTGAATCTAGCATTTGTGATTTGTTCATTGTCTAGCATTGGGATTGGTGGTATGACTGCTGCACTCACCCAGGGTTGGAGCTGGCATACAATGTAAGGGTGGGAAGAAGGTGTATTTTCCCTCTTTTGCCCTGTTTGCTCTTTTTTGCCCTTTCAGTCTTGTTGCTTGTGGCCACCATGAATGGCTGCCCCTCAGCCATGCCACCCTGCCTTGGAGTCAGCTGAGTATGGACTGAAACCTCCAAAAACTGTAAGAAATAAACTTTTCCTTCCTTCATTTTAGATGTCAGGTATTTTGTCCCAACAATGAGAAAAAAGTAACTGAGACACTTTTGTTGGGCGCTTTTAACCATATTTATGTTGTTAATCAAGAGCAAAGAACCCAGAAGGATGATTTAAAATGTTGTGAGTTGGGCCAGAAAGGAAGCTCCAGTAAATCTGTGGACTTCAAAGATAGAGCTGAGGAAATCTTGATTGTTGAGAAGGAACAAGAGAACAGAAAATATGGCCTGAAGGCATAGCAAAAAGTACCAAGTCTCAAACCTTTGCAGCTTCAAAACTGCAAAGGTGAAAGATTTTGCTTTAAAGCAAAAGTCACAGAGCACAATGTTCCAGAATAGTGGCAGCATAGAAAGTTTGTTCATCAGGATTGGATTCAGAGTGCCCAGTGATCCAGGCAGTCAACCCCTACAGCCAGGAGAGAGGAAAGTCTGGCTACTGCTTCAGTTGGCAGCAGACCTAGGCATCATCCACTGTGGTGCTGGTTTTAGGTGCATACAGAATGCAAGAGTTCTGAGGATAAAAAGACTTCCACACCAATTTCAGAAGGCCTGGGAGGCCAGGCAGTGTGTCCCTGAGAGGGCAGTATGTGAAGCTGTGATTGTGAAGCCAAAGATGCAGTGGAGATCCCAGAAGCTTGGAAAAGCCAGGAACATGGATCATCTAACGAAAGCTGCAAAAAGTGCTGTGGGGGTGGAACCACAAAATTCTTCAGGAGGTCACAAATTGCCACAGTGTTTTAGATGCTGGACATGGAACTCCAGGATTTAATGTTTGCCCTGCTGGATTCTGGACTTACTTTTGTCCCTATCCTTTGTATCCTCCTGTTTGTAACTTTTGGAATGTGCCATTGCATACTGGAAGTGTTTAACTTTGTTTTCATTTGTATAGGGGCTTGCAGCTAAGGTTTGCCTTACATATAGATGGAGACTTGGGACTTGAACTTTTCAGTAGTGCTGAAACTATTAGAACTTTGGCAACTTTTTCAGATAGACTAAATGCCTTATGCATAAAGAGATGCATGAGTCTTTGTGGGGCCAGGGACAGAAGGTTATGGTTCTAATGTAATACAATGTCAATAGATTAATACTGGTTCTTAAGGATCATTAAGCCTGTGTTACAATGTTCAAGTTGTGAAATGCTAAAAATAAGCATGCCTCTGTGTCTGAAGGCTGGTTTAAGGAAATATGTCTGGTTGCCAAGTTGACAAGGGGTAGATTGTTATGGTTGATACATTATATCAATCTGAGAAGTTTAGAAGTTTAACTAAGAGACTCAGGAGGCAGCCAGGGTGCTTACTTTGTAAACAGCCCCATCCTGTGCAAGAGGAGAACAGGGAGATTTTGTGAGTGCTATAATGGCCCTGGAGTGGGGGGAGGGGGTGACCTGTGTACAATATAAAGGAAAAAAAGAGACTTGCTCTTCCCTCCTTCTGCTCTTTTTGCTGGCTGCTGCCTTGAAGTGTTACCCCGGTAGCATGCCACCCTGCCTTAGAGCCAGCTGGTTATAGACTGAAACCTCCACAAACAGTGAGCTAAATAAACCTTTCCTGCCTTCATTTTGAGTGTTGGGTATTTGGTCCCAGAAGTGAGAAAAAAATAACCAAGACAATTCTCTAGAAAATAAATAAATAAATAAATAAATAATTATCTCAGACTTGAAAGGCAAGAGTTTCAATAATTACAATAACTTTTCTAGGGCCCATTGTTAATTTTTAAATGGATTTATACTAGGGCATATTTTGTGTGTGTGTGGCACTGGAGATCGAACTCACAACCTTGCACCTGCCAGGCAAGCACTTAAGCCACTGAGCCAAACTCCCGGCTCTAGTTTTCTGAGACAGTGTCACACTATGTAGTTCAGGCCAGACTTGCGCTCACAGTGTAGCCCAAGCAGACCTTGAACTCACAGTGCTCCACCTACCTCAGCCTCCCAAGTACTGTGATTAAAGGCGTGTGCCACTACACCCAGCTTGCTAGGGCATATTATAATGAAATTTTAAAATACCGGATCAAAAAGCAAGACCTAAATTTCTCAGAAAGAAAAGTCAAATTATGTGTAAAGAATCAGGAACCAGAACAGTGTTCAATTTTTCAAAAACAAAAGAAGCTAGCATATAATGGAACAAAGGCTTCAAATTTCAGATGGTTAATTTCAACCTGTGATTCTATATCCAGATAAATTCATAATTAAGTACTATGTGAGGGTCAATTTTAAAGAGCCTCACAGACATGCTAAAGAGTTTCACAGACATGCAAGTTGTCACTAATTTTATTTCTTTTAGAAACAACCTTAAAAGGTATCAGTGTGAATAGTTTGGGAGGTAACCTTAAAGAACACTGATAGAGAAATGCAGAATTAAGACAAGAAAAAAAAGGAACATAAAAGGGATGCTTTATGGCATAGGTCACTTTGCATGACCACTAAGATTCCATCCTCCTGAGGAACTTCAAGAACTAGGTAGAATATGTATCATAATCACCCCTGCCAAACAGTTAAGAAGTTGACCTATTACTGCTGAGAAATTCCCCTATATACATAACAAGAGAAACTACCAGGTGGAAAGTCAGAAATATTTACAGTCACATCTGCCAAAAGATTTTTGCATACTAGTGGAACTTGGGGAGGCCATGAATGGCTTCTGCTATGTCTCAAAACATTTTCTGGATGGAGATACAGTGCAGTGGTAGAGCACATGCTCTGGATGTTATCATCAACACACACACACACACACACACACACACACACACACGATTTTCTTCAAGTACAAGGAAGCGCTTCATCAAAAGGATGTAGTAAACCAGAAAAGAAAAAGACACATTTGGGAAACAGAGGACGCTATTCAAGAAAAAGGCAAAGAGCACTCTTGGAATAATGGTGAATGGAGATCCCAAGATGACACCTAGACAGCTGCCAGCTGAGACTTGAGAAGGTCAATCTGTCCCAGGAAAGATGTCCCAAGAACATGAAATTTATAGGTATCTGATCAAAACAAAAATAGAGGAGCTTTCATCATCTGAAAGAGAAATGAAAGGTGAATAAGTGATAAATACAAAGAAAATTACGGGAAAAAAAGGCAAGACATTTATTAACTTAAGAAAATGCAAAGTTTTATAAGAAAAGAAAAATTGTAACATACATGAATGAAGTATTCAATTCATTCTCTTGACAGTTTGTCATATCTATACACACAGACCCACCATATTTTAAAGACATGCAATAAACAATTTTTTTTTTTGGTACCGGGGATCGAACTCACAACCTCAAGCCTGCCAGGCAGGCACTTGGGCCACTGAGCTAAATCACTGGCCCTATTTTTTGAGACAGGGTCTCACTATGCAGTTCAGGCTGGCCTTCAACTCACTTTGTAGCCCACACTGTTCTTGAACTCATAACGATCCTCGTGCCTCAATTTTCCGAGTGCTGGGATTTCTTAATCACAGTGCGTTCTAAGTCACATAACAGTCCCATGATGGTAGGCATATCAATCATTTTCAGTGGTTTTTCTATGACAAATAATACTGTAATAGAAACCCTCAAAATTTTCAGTAGGATATATTATTAATAATGGAATTTCTAGATCAAATAGAAACACATAGTTTCAATTTTATTTATTCGTTATCAAATTATTCTTCTTCAAAGAAAAGTTTTGTCAATTTATACTCCCACCAACAAAGCATAGTGTCTTTCTCCATACATTCTCCTACAATGCATATCATCAATTTGATTTCTGTGTTACAGTTTTGTCAATTTATACTCCCACCAACAAAGCATAGTGTCTTTCTCCATACATTCTCCTACAATGCATATCATCAATTTGATTTCTGTGTTACTTTCCCTTTTTTCACAAAGCTAAAAGCATAAGAATAGGAAATTTACTAATTTTTTAGTTAATTAGGTTTATGTAGTATTTTAATTTTGTTTCCATGCACTATTTTCAAATTAAACTAACACCACTGATTGATCTACTTGTATCTTTAGTCTATACGAATTTTTCAAAATACATAATGTCTTACAGACAAAATGCTTAATGCTAAATTATTTTACTCTATAAACATCCTGTCTGTTCTATAGTCTACATGATAGTTGCCAAGTAGCCAACAGAGTTATCAGAAGATTATCTTTAATATTTTTAAAGGATCTATAAACCTTATACTATTCCTTAATCTCTGAGTATTTAATTGCTTTTAATTCCAGCACTTTTGACCAAAAGGGATGTAGATGTAAGGAGAGGGAAAATATATGATTCCCATTTCACAAGTGAAAACTATGATGATTGATGAAAATTAGTGACAATAAATAGAAAATCATATTGGATAGTGTGGGTTACTGCCTGCTCCTTAATCTGTGCAGTTTCTTAGTTCTCTGTTAAGAGACTCTGCCATTCACAAATGTCAAACCAGGATATAGTAGAGAATTTTGCATGTCTTGTCCTGAATTTCGAAGAAGTCCTATTTTTAATATTATTTGATGATAAAAAACCTCCTTAATTAAGAAATTTGTGCACAGTCTTTGCCTGACAGGATATGAAGCTAATTATTTCATCCAAAACAAAAATAGATTCTAGTGTTTTATCACTTTTACACAAACATGGACCATTCTCCGTCTAAAACAAAAACAAAGAAAAACTTACAAATTTAACAACAAAAATCACAAAATAAGACTAAACTTTAGACCTTTCATATAGTTATAGGCTATCAACTGAATAACTTAAGCAAAACTCAATTATATGCACATGGCCTTTTTCTTTAAATTAACTGTTTCAAATTGTAAAATCTCAAAATTCCTGATAGAGACTCTGAATTCACTTACATGCTAACAGTGATCTTAGACTATTTGTGGTTCCAACAATTGTTCTGAAATGTGTTCTGATGTTCTCTTTAACAAGATTCAAAATATAATCTGGGCACTGTTTGCATTTGGTATGTGCAGGAGTGAGGAGCAGAACAACTCTGCACAAGCAGTGAACTTTGTATAATTTCATTATTAATAGACTCATGGTTAAGAAAATGCTATCAAAACAGAGGACAGAGACAAGAGAAGAATGTAAGCTGGAAACCTGCATACTATAAGGAATCACAGAGAACCCAAGGCCTAGAATCCTTTCCCACTCAATGGAGTCAGACCCTTATTTGAATATTCATTCTATCATGGATTCCACAGGAACACAAAGATATTAGAGAGTTGGGAGATAAGCATGGAGAATGATTAAAGGGTTGGACTAGGAAAGAAGTGAACAGATTGCTAAACCTGGAAAAGCAGGGAGCTCTGTTTTTAAAAAAAGCTTCCGAGTAATGGGACCAATTAATTGACAAAAATAGAAACTCAGCTGCTTTTCATTCCCAGTGTGAACAGAATAAGAGAAAACAGGTGGAACTAAATATAAGCGTTGAGGCTGCCAACAGTTTAGCAAGTAGGAGCAGCAGTGTATATAGCAGCCAGTTGTGGTATTTCAATCCTCACACTCTGTAAAGTAGGGCAATGTGGAGGTAAATGTGTCCACAACCATGAGTTGCTAAAATAAACAGTGTGTGTTGGAGGGACGAAAGAAACATTCCTAAAAGCACTGAGCATGTTCCCATTTCTAGACCAGCAAGATTAGTTCTTTGGCAATGGGATGAATAAATGAGAATAGCCCTAGAGCTGGGGTTTGAATCCCACTTGGGGTCTGAATCATCTACTGGGTAGCTATCCTCGGACAAAGTACTGACCCTATCTGTTCTTCCATTTCCTCACCTGTAAAAAGGGGAATGTTATTATTATAAAATGAGAGTTATTACCTCCTGGAGTTGTTGAAAGGATTGATGAGTTAAATTCTGTGTGTGTATGTGTGTGTGTGTGTGTGTGTCTACATGTCTGTGTGTGTGAATTTATCTAGCATCACCATTCTAAAGTCCAGAATTCCATATTAACCATCATTTGCAGCAAATGTACTAAATGTAGGTGCTTATGCTCATGATGCTGCTAAATCATATACTAGAGGCCTTCAGGTATGAATTACACAAAATGTATTCACATTTATCAAATATTTAGAATTTAGTTGTCTAACTCTTTAAGATTGCGTGATCTTTAAGATAGAGTTTATATCTACAATAATTATGAGGTTACTACATTAAGTAGAACATATTATATTCTGATCACAATATGTAACAGAGACCACTACACATGTCTCACTTGATTCATTCATTACTCACAGGCTTTGTATCCATGCATCTTTGGCTAACAATCTTGTGTGCTCCTTTGTGCTAGTTTGTGATTTTGTTTCTATTGCTTAATGAAATGCAAAAACTTTGTCACTACACAATATAAAAGAACGCTTTCTTGATTTTGAAAAGAACATCTTTTTATGTATTTATTTCAAAAGCTATCAGTAGGCATTTCTTTAAAAACACAAACAAGTTGTTGTCACACCTCTAAATGATTATAATCAAAAATAAAAGATTTATAATAAAAATCACTTTAAATTGAATTAAATTAAAATTACTTTAAAATTCTTGCCAGTTCGAACTTTAGTAAGAGAATAATAAACTAATCAAATTCTTTGGTTTGTCAGTTAGCTGCACAATTATGTCAGTTGTTCAATCTAGGTTTAGATGCTGTAAATCATGTTTTATTGCAAACCTACTCTGTACACACAAAAAAATGCTTTATTCATACCTCAAAATATCATAAAGCTACTCCACTGATATGCATAAATATACACACAATTCTCTATTACAGTTTTCCTTTCTACAACTAGTTGAACAAATAACTTTAAGAAAGGTGTTTTGCAATACGATTAAGCCAAAACATGGTGTAATTACAAGTTATTTTTATAGACATTATCTGAATAAGAGCTAATATATCCAAAGTCTTTATCTTTAAGAAAAAACCACCCCTGATTTCTTTTTTTCTTTTTGGTTTTCTTGAGGTATAGTTGATACATTAAAAACCTGTATACATAATGTACACAATTGGATGAGTTTGAATATGTCCACATATCCTCATACCATCAACACAATCAGAGCAACAAACATATCAGTCAGTTCCAAAAGCTTCTTTGGGTCCCTTTGTGGTGTTTTGTGTTTGTCTTCATTAAATCTATTTTATCTGATATATAAAAACATGAAAATCATGCCTATCAATGTGATTTGTTTGTTCATTTGGTACCAGGAATCAATCTCATGACCACGTGCTTGCCAGGCAAGAGCTGTGCCACTGAGCTATATCCCCATCAATGTGATGTTTTAATACATACACCCCCTAATTCAATGTTTAAATCAAATTAAACAACTTTACCTGCTCACGTATCATTTTTTATGGTGAAAGCATTTGAAATTCTTCCTTCTAGTTTTTTGGAAGATACAGTAAATTATTGTTATCTGGAGTCACCCGACTGTCCAACAACACCTCAGAACTTCCTACTCCTATTTAATTGGTAAGAACACTTAATACGAGGTCAATCCTCTTAGCAAAATTTTAAGTGTACAACATCATAACGTTAACTATAGGCACTATGCTGTAAGATAGATATCTAGAGTTTATTCATATCCTACATACATAACTTTGTACCTTTTTAACAGCAACTGTCCCATTTCCCTCTCTGCCTAATTCATGGCAATCACCATTCTGCTTTCTGTTTGCATGAGTCTGACTATTTTAGATCCCTCACATAAGATGGATTATGCAATATTTGTCCTTCGGTGACTGGCTTAAAATCGCTTATCATAATGACTGCTAGGTTCATTCACATTGTCACAAACAATACTTCCCTCTTTTTTAATCCTGAATAATATTGCCTTTTATGTATTTACCGCATTATCAATTCACTTGTCCACAAATACTTGGGAGGTGTCCACTTGGCTCTTGCAAACAATACTGCAATAATCATGGGAGTGGAGGTATCTCTCCAAGGTCCTAGTTTCAATTCATTTGGATAAAGGCCCAGGAGTAAAATTGCTGGATCTTGTTTTCTGTTACTCAATGAAGATGGTGAATGTGAGCTGTGTACCTTTTCGATGACACCTTTTGGATGAAGGGGACTGGGTTCCTATGCATCTGAGCTCAGAGCTCTCCTTGAATAGCAGACAGCAGAGCAAAATCTGGGCTCTATGCTATTTACATACCTTACATTGTGTAACTTCTAAAGATGAGCACTGAAAATATATTCATAGGGAAGAATTTAACTTTCAGTGATGCTTTCATCCAAATATCTCAGGCCATTGGGATTGGAATTTATTTATACACTTGGAATAGATTCCTTCATGGAGTTTAACCTATGCTATTTTTCAATGCACAAACTATAGCATAAATAAGGTCCAGAGATAAACCAGTGATGAAAAGGGTTTCTAATACATATAGCAGGCAAAAGATTAGAATGCCTAACATACTCAGGAGTCCAAAAAATGTAAGAAGCAACACAATGGAAACATGAATAAATGATATAAAATGATACTTTATGTCAGAATAAATATATTAATATCAAAGTTATGAAAAGATCATCTCACTAGTCATCATAGCAAATTTAAATAAGATAACCAGTTTACAAATAACAGGTCAATTTAAAACGTGTTTGTTATAACCAGTGCTGGAACTATACAAAACACTCAGCACTCCCAGAGAGTACTGACAAGATTAACTGTGATGAACTACAATAGCCTTTTTTGGAAAGCACATCAGCAATACTTACAGAATCTTTAAAAGTACAAATACCTAGTCCAGCAAGGTACTTCGGGAAATTTTGCTCACAGTGGCTATTTCTTGTCTTGAGCTCCTATTATTCTCTCTTCCTTTAAATATCTAGACAGCAGTTGGGATGACCATGCTGTCTTCATGGAGTCCAAATGCTCTGTAAGGCTGGCCTTCAGCTCCAGGTCCAGAGGAAAGCATGTAACCTAAGTCAACACAGTTCTATACTCTCTAGCTATAGCACTTGGTTCAAGCAAGGGAGACTAGGTAACGACAATCCTGTCTAGCATCTCAGATAAAACTAAAACAGCTGGGGCTTGGGGGAATCTCAACACCATAGAATGAGATTTAAGACTGCAACTGACAATGATAATGGCCATCTGTCAAATAGGAAAGACTGCCTGAGAGGAAAACTGAACCAAGAACTAAAGGGAAAAAGATTACTGGGAATTTCATCTTGGTCCCTGATCTGGCACTACTTGATGTCTTCTGGATTTTCTAGTTACCTGAGCCAAGAAAGGTGAATCAAAAATGCATATCCATTCTTGCATATTACACAACTTTTTAAAAATAATGAAATAAAGTTACATATATTGAAAAGCATTTGCAAACTCCTTCTTTAAAAGACCAGGTAGTAAGCATTTTTTTGTTCATGACCAAAAGATCTCAATTGCAGCATTTACCTCTGCCTTTGCAGAGCAACACAGCCATGGACAATACATTTAGCATGGTCATATTGGGTCCACCAACCGCGGTTTGCCTAACCCTGATTTATGTCTGTGACATATCATTAAATGAAAAACGATGCTACTTTAAGCAAGGAAATTCTTTAGAGAAAAATCTGTATGTGATCATATCCTAAAAGTATAATGAAAACAACGGCAAAATATGTAACTAGAAGTTATTGCTGATTACAATAAGGTAGTTCTAATGGAGATTAAATTGACATTTTTAGCTGAACAGTTTTCTTTGTACATCTCTGTGTTATTTGACTTGCTCCAATGAGAATGAACAACTTTTCTGTTTAAAAAATACCTAGTGACGTAGAGGGAGGTTCCAGGTGTCTTTGAAGAAATGTCCCTAAGTTTTAACAATTTTGAATTACAATTAGGCTATAATTAAACAAAATCTTGAATATTCAACCTGCTCCCCACTTCTTGGAAAATGGTCACTTTCAGTTTAAAATTCCATTGACTCATTTTATAGGTAAGTCCTGCAAAGTGATGAGTCTTCCTAAAGTCCACTGTTAATTCATGGTGCAGCTTTGCCTTCCCATTCTCAGTCTGATCTTTTTTCGATAGATGCTGTTTCCCTTTCTTATTTGAGATTAATGCACAGAAAATAAATGCCTCTCCAAACATAACATCATGAATATGTTTATAGCATGCAGCTCCAAGCAACTCTGCCTTCAAAGATTTTTACACCACAGTCAGATTTTCTTTTCTATAAATTGTTAGCACTATTTTTAGGAGCCCTTTTCTCTGGCAGATCCAGGCGTTCTCGCATTTGAGCCCTGTCATCTCTTCAGTGTGTATTTAGTAGTTTCAGCGCTCTGCTCACTGTTTGCATATCATGACACCGGGCAGAGTTCAGCAATACAGAACGTCTTATCCATTTCCTCTTAATCCATTTTAAATTCATCCTGAGCCCATCAGAGCAGGAGATGGAACGAGAGTTTTATAATTACCTTTTGCAAACAGAACATTAAATTATTATACACTGGAATCCTCTGATTTCTTGGACATAAAGCAGCCTTTACTTGCCACTGAACAGATCCAACTGTCTATAAGTACACAGACGTGCTTTGGAAATCAGTCCTGTTCGTGTGAAGTTATTGATCGATTTGGGTAGATTACTGCAATAGATTCTTAAAATGCTTTAAGATTAAGGGGTGTGCTTAGCTTTCTTCTGTCATGTGTCTCAAAGGAAAACCATGAGATAGACATACAATGAAAAACAGCAGGTAAGACCATATGAGACTCCTTATTAAAAACATAAAGTGGCTTTCACTCCTGCTTTTATTAAGTCTACTTTTCAAGCTAAATGGGGTTAGGTGAGGCGATTATAATACAAGTCACATCTAACTATTTCATTATCCATGTCCTACAGCAAGATAGCCCCCAGAATACCTTTGAAAGCTCCAGAGTGAAGGCAGCAGGTTGAATATAATGAACAATGTTACAAATAGGGACATGAGACAGCAGGTCTGGTGGGGATGGAATCTCCTACAAACTGCAGGCCTGTAATTACTGAACACCAGCTCGGTCTCAGTTGACTTTGAACACTGGTAACCATCTTTGGCGGATTATGTTTTTTCCCAGCTAGTTAAAAATGAAGCCAGTCAGAGAACTGAAATTTATAAAATATGATACATACGCAAAGGCATTGTCTGCTTCCATTACTCTAATTTTTGTCTGGTTTCCAGGCTCATTCCTCTATGCACTGTGCAACTGAATTAAAATTAGACTGAGAAATACTTCTATATTATATCTAAGCATTGAATGGCTACAAGTCATATTTGAAAATAATGGAGCAGTCTAATTTTTGGTGTTGGGAGGGAAAGCAGAAATGGAATTCCAGCCTTATGAGTAGTAATTTTATCTAAATATGTCATTAGGCATGATCACTAAACTAAGGATGAAACAAAGAAAGGTGAATGGAGAGACAAAAAGTATGTGGAAAAGGAGAGAAAGTGTAATGGGAGTTCTATGAGATAGTGTGACTGAAACCAGTATGAACAGTTCCATTTTCTAGATTCACTTTGCACATTTAACTCAAAACAACAAAAAAATGAAAATTGCTGGCAACGTCCACTTCAATTTACTTTATTCATAGTCCAAATTGTAGGGGGCAAAGAAGTTAATACAGATTTGCTAAAGAAAGAATTCAGCTCTGGTCACTTCCCTGCTGCATGGATAACCCAGAATCTAGCTAAGCATATGCCTTCTTTCCTGTCTGGAACTACCTGGATAAAATCCAGTTGAGTTCACTTCAGAGAACACAGCACAGTCAGGACTCTGTCCAGCAGGACAACTCAGGCCCATTATAAATAATGCCCAGCCTCCACCCACCCTTCCCATTCTTTGCTTCTCTTTCCTTGGTAACACAGGGACTCTGGTTAAAGGGAACATCATAGTCACATTGATAGAGAAAGGATGGAAAGCCATGTCTCAAAAACATAACCAAGGGGCTGGGGATTTAGCTCAGCAGCATAAGCACCTGCCTGGCAAGTGCAAGGTCCTGAGTTCAATCCCCAGTACCAATAAATAAATAAATAAATAAATAAATAAATAAATAAATAAAATAATAACCTAACCTGGAAGTTGCCCTTCCAAAGAACCAGCAGCAGCCATGCAGGGCCAGGAAGAGAAACAAGAAGCCAATTCGCCCCTCCTGTGAGCCAGCTGGTGTGCGACGAGCTGGGAGACAATAAGAGCCCCCTACTCCCGTAAGCGACCGGGTGATAGAGATAGATACAAAAACAACTTAATACTTGTATTGTTTGATTGACTTTGTGGACCTAAAGCTGGTAGTCTGAGCATCTATTTACAGGATAATAGTATGTAATGTAGCAACTATGGGGGATTTCCTTCTGTCTTGTTTCTGAAATCCTATATTGTTCTTACTGTTTTGTTTTGTTCCATTTTACTGTTTTGTTTCCTACAATGTTCTCTTTTTATTGGTTTTGTTTGATTTTATTATGCCTGATGGTATGGGCAGCAATTCTGAAGACAACAAGAGGCATTATGGTGACCATTGGTGATTTTCTATTATCCTGTTTTGAAATTCTATATCATATTTGCTCTTTTGTTTTGACTGGATTTACTGTTTTCTTTTATTTGGTTGTATTGTCTTTAAAATAAAATTTAAAAAATAGAAAACATTTAAAATCTAACATACTGAAATTTAAAAAAAAACACACACACAACCTGGGGGGCTTGTTTGGAAGAAGGCACGGTGCACTGAAAGGAAGTTAGCCCTAGGGCCCCAGCTCTGCACCAGTTCTATGAACAGGATATTAATACCTGTTAGCTGGTAATACAGAGTACCTCTCCACTCACTGTCTTGGCTATAGCAACCACTGCTAGTGTCACCTAATTTCTCTCACCATTAAAATACAATTTCTGTGGCCCATGAATTTAAAGATGTAATGCTTTGGGTAGCCTTAAACTCTCTTAAAAGTCTGATGAACGCCATATTCCCTGACCACCACCATACCCCCCAAATACATCTATGGACATAGAGAAATAACTCTGTGTATGAATCATATATGCTCAAAGATCTTCTGAAGTCCATATCTGAATCCACAGGTTCATTCAAACATGTCCCAAAACACCCTCTTCCCAAACCCAGAAGTACAACTGCATTACTCTGAACCAAAAATGCAGGCCCAAGTACATTCATGATCACCATTCAGTCTGGACTTGGAATGATCATTTCATCTCCTCTAGAAGAAGACTCTGCCTTGCCAAGCACTGTGCAATGGAAACCTAAATCTTCTTGGTAGAACATATTAGCAAAATCACCCTTACTACTTCTCAGTTCCCTGCTATGCAATAATAACACAAACCTAAAATTCCCTGAAACATAAGGAGACTTTCATACAGCACCTCAAGATATTTGAATTTCCTTGAGTAATTTTTAAAGTTCCTGTTGCAATAGGAGACTTTTTAATTACTAAAAACTGGGTGAATTTGCCTTCAAAAAAAAAATGCTGTCTAGACAAGACCATTTGGCTGCAACGACAGTGTATTAAGATTATGACTTATAGCACCATTTCTTTTACAGTGCCAAGAAACCAGCTGATTCCAGTCTCCCATCCCTAGACTGCATATTTGAGCAAGTTCAATGACAAAACAAGTTGAAAAATATTTTGGTTCTGAGGGAAAATTATGTGCTATGTATGATTACATAATATTTTCTCAACCTATATTTATAATTGTGAATACACTTAGACTAAGGAAGGTGGAGAAGCTATGATTAGGGAAAACATCTTGGCTTCCCCCTCCAGCATATTTTAAAAGCACACATGTGTGTGCATGCTCCTTTTCAAGCATTTATTAAGCACTATATGCATGGTGATAAGAAACAATGAATCATGTCTGTCATTAATGATCACTTCCATGTTTTCTTAGGAGAGATAAGTCTCAAAAGCAGCAAAATTGCTTCAAATCAAATGAATCAGATGTTCCAAAAAGAAGAGTTCTTCAAAAGATACTTGCCTAATAAATCTGAAAAATAGGTATTACTCTGTGGTCAGTAAATGAACTGCTTCAAATTTCTTCTTGTCATGCAGACTCTAGTTTTTTTCCAAGCAACTAATTATAAATAGAATTTACCTCTTCTCCAACCTTATTGTCTGCATTTCCTAATGAAGTTAAAATCCCTTGCTAAATAAATAAACCAAAATTTGAAAATAAATAAAATCTACAGATTTAATAATAATCATCTATAGGTAAGAACAGAAAATATATGAGAGATGAAATCTAGAAGTAGTCACATATGTGAAGGTTGTAGTTTTGGGCAAATTCATTTCTAATGACTGTCTGCTGAATATAACAAAATTTCAGTAAAATCTCAAATTGGCCCCATAAAAATAAAAATTCGGAAACAATGCAATTGACTCCTCCTTCTTCACTAACCCTCTTCTCAGATCTGGCCAGCTGAAGGTCTTTCATGGAGGGAGGACATAGAGAGGGAAGGTAAAGCATGATGGAAGGAAGAATAACCCCTTCCTGGGAGATGGGGAGGGAGAGTCAGTCCCCAGCTCAGTCTCCCCAGACAAGGGAAATAAAATAGGGACAAATTAAGCAAGACATTCCTGGAATTGCTACTGCAGAATTCCCAGATTCCTTAAGTCATTGGCTCAATGCTAATGATGCTTGAGGCAGAGCAGGTGGCATCACAGTACAGTTGGGATGGAGAAATATTTGAATCCTTAGTTGGACCCTTAGAACTCTGTACCAGTTTGATAAACAGCGCTCCCATTTCATTAACCTTATTACATAGTCAACCTACAGTCCACAGGAGTGAACCCCATCTATCAGGGTTTAGCAGGGTTCTACTTGGTGAAATATTTTCTGGTTCATCACTTTTATCAAAAAACAAAGTCATGAAAAGGTCAGCTACAGTTTAGAGGAATGATGAACAACTCAAACAGATATTGAAATCTGCAATATTTTATGGAAGAAATTTGGAGGAAAGCAACAATTTTGAATGAGAGGTATAAAATAGGAATGTTTTATCTATATATTTTTATTCAGATGTTTATTTTTATTTAGATGTACCTAAGTACTCCATAAATTTCATTCCATATGCTCAGAAGAATTCAGAAGCAAACACTGACTAAAACAATAGATTAAGAAAAAACAGATTCATGGACAAAATGTTAATTCAATAAAATCAATATTTCAGATGTCCAGGGGATACACACACAACAACAACAACAACCACAACAGCCACAATGGCTTCCTGCCATTAGCAAAGAAACAAAGCAATAACACAGAATAGTATGAAATGTGACTAGAATTCTTTGAAAGGTATTATTCCTGCTTTATTTTAAGAAAAACTCTTCAATTGAAGAATTCTAAATTTGGAAATGTTGAAGAATAGTTCATTGAAATGGAAGGTTTGCCGGGCGTGGTGGCAGGAGGATCGTTGTGAGTGTGAGACCAGCCTGGGCTACAAAGTGAGTTCAAGGCCAGCCTGAACTGCATAGGGAGACCCTGTCTCAAAAAATAGGGCCAGGGATTTAGCCCAGTGGCATAAGCACCTGCCTGGCAGGCTCGAGGTTGTGAGTTCAATCCCGGTACAAAAAAATTAAAAAAGAAAAAGAAGGTTTGTGCCTATATTGTTTAGTCAATTTTTCATGCCTATATCTTATAATATGACCAACTACTTTGAAGATAGTAATATGCAACATACTAACTACTGTTACTCTCCTACAATCTTATTTTTTAATTTTGTACCATTGTTTTTATTGACTTTTTTCTTTAAAATAAAATAAAACCTTCTATCATCAAACAATGGAACACTAGCAGTATAAAGAACTCTGTTCATGTGGAATGAAGGA
This sequence comes from Dasyprocta punctata, assembly GCA_004363535.1. Taxonomy (NCBI): domain Eukaryota; kingdom Metazoa; phylum Chordata; class Mammalia; order Rodentia; family Dasyproctidae; genus Dasyprocta; species Dasyprocta punctata. The sequence continues at coordinate 5,728 of RJWM01002499.1, read as the reverse complement.
TGTGCTAATGTACTGATGAGCACTTTTGACATTGCTAATGAGGGAGATATTTCTGTAATACAAAAAACATCTTTTTTTTGGTTTAGTTGTTTGTTAGTTTGAGACAGGGTCTTGCTTTGTAGTGTGGGCTAGCCTTGAACTCATTATATAGCCAAGGTTGGCCTCAAACTCATAGTAATCCTCCTGCTTCAGTCTCCCAAGTGCTGAGATTACAGGTGTGCACCACCATGCCTGGCAGAAAATATTCTTATTAGAATTTAACATGAGTATTTTGAACAACTGAAACACTTGTACCTCGCCACTACTTTCTATGGACCTTGTGACTATGTCATTCAGCAAAAAGTGCTGTAATGTCTGTGGCCACCCTCTCTGCACTAAATGGTTCCCTGCAGTTCTGAGGAAGGGGAGTTAGCTGGATATATCTGAGCAGTCAGAAGATTTATATGTTTGATTATACAAAATACATGCTTTTACCCTGATAAATATGAAGTTTCCACTGTTGTATTAATAATATTAAGAACACACCAAATGAATGAAAAAGCATCATTATACAGGGAATTTGTGTATACAGTGAAAATGTATAGGTGCCTTGTGGCTTCCACAATGAAGATGTAACTATTTTCATGTACAAGTTACTAGCTCAAGGTGTTCTTTATTGTACCATAACTTTGTTGCTATAGCAACATGGTTGTAGCAGAAAAATAATTACGGCTGGGTGTTACATGCCAGATGTTTTTAAAGTAAAGCAGACAGTTTAATTCTAAACTAGTTTAAATGGTAGATACAGCAGTCCAGAAAAATGTAAATAAAGAAGTCGTGGAGATGTTAAAAACATTTTTTAGATATCTTTTTTTTTGACCAGCACTGTCCAAAAGAAAATATATGCAGCATATACATAATTTTGAATTTTCTAGTAACCACATCTAGTGGGATGAATTTTACTGATATATTTTAATCCAGTGTTTCCAAAATACTATTTCAATGTGAAAATAATATAAAATGTATTCATAATAAATTTTACATGCTTTCTTCCTGTTCTGTTTCCTAACTCTGGCATGCATTTTATACTTGCAGCATATCTCAAAGCAGACAAGCTAAATTTCAAGTGCTTAATTGCCATGGAGGCTTGTGGCTACTGTAATGAACAGTATCATTCCAGACTTTTCCCTTGGTTACATTTAGTACTATAGATAATCCTTCCTATGCAGTTTATAAAAATATTCAAAGATGACCCTGGGAAGGCTCCACATGAGTCATTAATCACTAAAACATCTGCATGTGTACTCTTCACAGAGGGCAGCTAAGTACTTCCACTCAATCAAGATGATCACAGTTCTAAGTTCAACCTGAGAAATATTTTTTAAATGTTAAAAATACGGGAATCCAACAAGTGTGCCTCAGTTACTTTGTCTGCCTACACAAAAGAAAAGCACCCAAGAATGCACAGTTGCCTATCTCAAAGTGGCACATTCCACATTCTTACCTACTGTGGGATGCAGGAAAGGGCTGACACGCAGTTATAGTGAAAATTAAAGGAAATGATGCATGAAAATCACTAGGCCCCGTGATGTTTGCCTTGCAAAGAATTACCCACGAAGAGAAAGTTCTGTCTCTGCCCTCAGCTCCAGGTCTCACTGGATCTGGGATAACAGCAGGAAAGGCATGACTCCACACGAACCCAAAAAGAACTCAAGGAGTGGAAACCCAGCATAAACACAGTAGGGCTCTCAGTGTGCAGCCAACTCCTAAACTACTCACTGAATCCTCCCTCCCTGGAACCTTCATATATGAAAGAGATTAAGTGTAGCTTGTGTATTTTTAAGGTACTCTCAGCTGTAAAAAGCAAGTCACAGAAAACCAATGTGCAGCATGAGATAGAAAGAAGAGAAAGACAGGAAGAGAGAAAGAGCAGTTCTTTTCTTCTTTTTCTAGCTAGAAAACGGTACTAAGTTCACAACTATAGGATTTTTTTTTTTCTTACTTTACCTGATAGTCACCTTTTCCTGTGTCTACTCAGCAGCTGTCAGTCATGAGGGCAGCAGTCAGCACCGGGGGTCATGGCCCAACCCACACGCTCAGAAGACCCTTGGTGGTGACATTTTGGAGAATAAAGGGCGTGTTTGCCAGAGAGAATGCTATAAATTCAGCTGAGGTAATAAGAGGCAGTGAAGAAAGTGAATCAAGTATGCTTGGAAATAGGACTATAAACTGGCTTATGCTCAGTTCTATTACAATGATATTTCTTCCTGCTGCTTATCTCTGGGGTTAGCTCACAATCAAAGACTATTCTGTTTTCCCTAAGGGGACACAGATGGCAAAAGACCTTAGCCAGTTCCAGTTAGAAACATGCAGGTCAGAAATCACCAGTAATCACTGAGAACATAAACACTCTAAGACAGAGCCTCTGTTTGTCTAGTTACCCCACACTAGGCTAGGACCTTAAGAGATACATGAAAGGCTCTTGATACAAGTACTTAATACGTATAAATTGAATGAGAGGAAAAAGGGAGACCAGCAATTGCCATCTTGGAGCATTAAGAATAGCCAACATTATGAAGTCTCCAGAGACAAGACCAAGGGTCAATATAACCCTATCAAAGACAAGTACAAGACCAAATAGGGAAGAAGTCTATTACATGTAGCAGAAAGATGCTGAAGAACAAATGAAATTTGAGGTCGACCCTTCTCTGGTCTTTAAGCATAAGTGAAATGAATTAATTTGTTGAATCTTTTCCACATTTTATCTCTATTGATTCATCTCCTCTGTTAAGAGTTTACTCCAGAAGCTAATCACTTTCCTCTCAGTACCCTAATCCTAGATTCAGCCTAGAGGTCATTTTAGTTGCTCTTAATCATGCCATTTTCTGACAAGCTAAACAATTGCTCTTCATCTTTGATGTTTATGCAGTTCAAATGTTTGTTTAGTTTATCACATCTCCCATTAGTTGTTGTTCAGCCAGGCTTTAAGGATTAGGCACTTTTAGATCCTTTAAACCTAGTAAATGCCTCTAATCAATCCTTCCTTTAACCATTTCTGATGCTCTTCTCCAGAGTGCCTCCAGAGTCTTTGTACATTACAACACTGGGAAGCCTGTAGCTCAATTTGATAGTCCCAAAAAAAAGCCCTAGAAGAGTCATATCACAACGTATTTATCTGGAATCACCTGCACGAAACATCTCAAGGAACTGGGAGAAACTCTGTCTCAAAAAAAAAAAATCTCAAGAATGTTGTTTACGATTCTTGGGTAATACAACCTAATGAATCAGAGGCTATGAACTTCAAAATGTTAAATTAGCAAGATAGTTCCATTATTTGTAGACACACTAAAGCTTGAAGACCACCTACAGAAAGTTGTCATTGAGAAATCCTCAATGTGAAATTTGAATTTCTTTTCTATGTAGGCACGTAGGCATGAAAAACAAAATTTTTAAATGCTATCCATTGTTATTTATGACTATTCTACAAGTGAAATCGGCATGAAGAAATTAGCTAGGGTCTCAGACTTGCAATAAAAGACAAACAGCACTATGCTAATTGTAGTATTTTACCCTACTGCACTCCCAGGTACTCATTTATTTCAAATTCATATAATTGAATTAATCACACCCCTGGCTTATAGTACACTTCCCTCATTGTTCCATGCATGGCTCTCATTTGTTATTTACTTATTTGCTTGCTTGTTTAAATATAATGAATAGCAGTGATGTCACTATATAACACAGGAATTAAAACATTCACATAACCTACTTCCTTCTCTGTTTCGCCTTGCTACCTGCTCTCCAACCTAGCTCTTCCTATCTTGTAGTCTACAAATGCAAATTCTGGGACTGCCAGGAGACCCTGCTGGAATATTTTAAGGTAAAGTTCTCTCTTTCCACCGAAAAGAAACATTTTGAAGAACACAGTAGTATGTAGATGTGGGATGAAATGAAGAAAACCAATGCTGAGGAACACTGGCCAAGACACTTGACTCAACAACTGCACATTAAGTGCTTACTATGTGCCAAATACGGGGCTACCCTCTGGATACAAAGATGGCTGCTGCCTCAAAGAATTCGCTCTACTGACGAGACAGACAAGGAATTCAATCATGTGCCATCAGAACAGTGAGAGAAATCTTTACAAAAGGAAAGTGAGACCCAAAACATGGAGAACAGTTCCACCAAGCAAAAGAAAAACACCAGGAAAAGGTTTCACTCACAGGGTAACTCTAAAACTGGGCCTTGAAAAATGATTTTTGAAAGAATCCCTAAATAAAACAAAAGATCGAGTCTCAAAAGTAGAACTAGAAAAAGAAACAGTGCTTTTAGATACAAATTCTACTCAAGATTCACTTAATGTCCAGAATTCACTATCATTCATATAAGCCTCTGGCACCAGGACATGACGTACTAAGTCCAGTCTCAGAAGTACGCAGTTCACAACTCAAGAAATATCAAAATCACTTGACCCCTTTAATTTGCCTTTTAAGAGGATATGTACTCCCTGGGGACATGCCTTCAAAATCTTTCTTTTTTTTTGACCCATTCATTGTCTTCAAATCTTTGTACTCTTATTGTGACATGCTCCTCACAATCTCCTTTACCAAAAAATCCCGCTCTTCTATATTAGGCCTGAGCACTTACAGGTGGTGCCTTCTAGCTACACTGCCCTGCAGCAGAAAGGGCAAACAAGTTCCATTTGGACTCTTACAAAAGCTGTAATTTCATTTTTGAGGGTGGAGCCCTCATGATCTGCTAGTCTCCCAAAGGCCTTCCCTCTTAATGCCATTATAATGGGTATTAAATTTCAATAAATAAACTTTGGAAAGAAAAAAACATTCAAACCATAGCATTCCACCCTCAACCTCCTAATTTGCATCCTTCTCATATACAAAATTTTTCCGTTTCATCTCAATAGCTCCAAAAGTCCTGACTTGTGATAGCATCAACTCAAAAATCTAAAACCCAGAGTCTCATCTAAATACCTTCTAAATCTGTTGTGGATCAGACTCAGAGTATAATTCATCCTGAGACGAAGCCTTCCACCAACTATGAAATCAAGTAAGTTACGTACTTACAAAATACAATGGTGGGACAGACAAAAGATAGGCATTCTCATTCCAAAAGGGAACAACAAAATAGAAGCCAGGAATAACAGGTTCCAAGTAAATCCTAAACCCAACAAGGCAAACAACACTCAGTCTTATGTTTGGAGAATAATCTTTGACTCCATGTTCAATCTTCTAGGCACCACCCACCACCACCAAAGCTCTGGGAAGTCCCTTCCTTGTGGCTTTGCTGGGTACAGCCTACGCAGAAACTCTAATTCTGTCAGGTAGAGTAGGCTGGTTAGAGCTGTTCTAGGGTCTCAGGGTCAGTCCTGCTCCCACAGTTCATTAGACAATGCCCAAGTAGGTGCTCTCTTTGGTGGTCTGCCTCTGAGGCAGTTCTCTGTCTGGCTCAGAGTTCCTGAAACATTCTTTGAAATTTAAGTCAAGGAAGCCATGTTCCACAGCTGCACACTGAGCATCACTGAAAATGGCACCATGTAGATGTCATCGAAGTTTTTCACCTGGGCCATGGCTGCACCTGGGACTGGTGAGGTGAACCTGTAGTATTCAAGGAGAGCTGAACTCGACTGTGTGGAGTGGAGAAGCAAAGAAGAGTTTGGCAGTAAGATCCCAGGTCTCCCGGGCCGATCCTTTGAATCACTCTGCCCTCCAGGCTTGTGAGGGGAATGGCAATT